>JACXGM010019630.1:0-12902 GCA_016801145.1 Umbra pygmaea
ACTGCAGCTCATACTCAAGTTTAGGCTAACCAAACATCCAGTTTAACTGCCACAAGTTGTTCTTCTTGTAATGAAGATCTCATCGAGGAAAAACACGCTGTATTTTTATATTTTCATTGGATTTATTTATAAAAAGTTAAACAACTAATTCATTTTAATATAAAAAATTAATGATTAATCGATAGTCAATCGTTAATTCACCCGACGATCGACGAAGAAAGTTTCATCGAATGCCCATCCCTAATTCCTACATATCCAGAAGAACATTATTTACATTACAGGTCAAGAATGTGTAATATTTATTACAGATGTCAATGGTTTACGTCTCCTTCCCTAATTAGCTAAAGTGAGAGAAACACATTTGTAAACGCGAACGCAATAGACGCGTTTGTGTTCGAATTTGCTCTAAGCATTGCAGACGTTTTGTGTAAAATGAGAATGTCTGTTTGAAGTGACTTTCTCCAAAATAGGGATAATTACCTAATCATATATTATTCTGTTAAGGTATTTGATTGTTTTGTTTTAATCGGTACACAATTATAGCTGTACTATCACTGTAATCTATTGAACAAAATTTAAATAGGCTACATTGTTTTTCCTTTAAGTTATATTTCTTAATGTTAGTATGTCAGAACTCAGAAACACCACTATTTGGTTCAACAAGAAGTTTTGCAAACTACCAACATTTGTCTTTCCTCGCAGAAGGTGGCTTTCAGAGGCTAGGTTCGGGGCGTTGCTCGTGCCGTTTTCTACAGTTACAGTATGCAGCGAATAGCCTAATAACTAACCTAATAACCTTCGTTCGTTCCTGTACTTAAATGTACTGGTATCTGTATCGGCCCATCCCTAGTTAAGGCCCTGCTAGTAATATAAAAATCCATCAAACTCACCAAAGCTGCTCATTATTTGAAAACGAAGTCCGTCCTCCTTTCTCTTTTAAAAAGATTTCTATGACGCGGTCGTACACCACATCGCAAGCCCGCAAGGTAAACGCATCCTTGCGGATTGCTCCATTGACAATGAATGATTTCCGGCGCAAGGCATTCAACGTGTTCAGTGGACATCCGCCTTAAGCTGGATTCACACCAGGTCCGGCAAACTGGTTGCATTGCGGTGGAAGTCCATTCATTTCAATAGGAAGCAATGCGCACCGCTGCGGCAAATCTACCAGAACCGGCAAAGTGTGGATGTTGATTTACCTCAGAGAAAGAGCTAATATGTCGCTTTCATTTATGGGTATGTGAGATTGCAAGACAAGCTTTGACAGCTCAGTAGATAGTTTTCGTATTGTCAATTAATACTAAACTGAAAACAGCTCCTGTCAGTCGCCTTGCTGGAGATGGACAGTTGTATGCAATGTTGCCTACCATATCGTAGATGCGGAAGATTGATTACGATGTTGATTGGAGTGTACAAGTGTGTCTGCATTACGATGCCAAACGGGGATTTTTTGCCTTGTCTCGTGTGAATCCACCTTTACACTACGCAACGCAACCTAAATTAGTTTAATTGATAACAAATTACCGTGATTGACTAAATTCTTAATGATAAAATATCGATTGTCAATTAATTATGCCCATCCTTATTCCATACTAAGGATATATGAAGCATTTTTGCTAAAGTTCTAACAACAACAGTATATTTAAAGTTCAGGACAGGCTATAGTTAAATCTAACTGCTGCAATTGCAAAAACAATTTAATAAATGAACAGGCTAAATGAAAGGGAATTTTTTGAGGTTACATTGTATGCTTTTCTTTATTTGATATGTTTTTGGATTAATTTTTTCACAAAACCGCACACAGCCAAAGATGCCACAAGTTAGTGTAATAGATTACTTTTCTGGGTTGGGCTGAGTTCACAACTTATGGGAAGTTCCTCAGTACGACCCTAATGACCAGGTAAAATAACTTTTACAGTGGATTTCTTGTCAAATTACACCCTTTTTTTCAGTGTAGTCCTCAGGCATACAAACAAGTCAGGGGTAAAAAAGGTGAGAAGGATACGGCAAACCCCCGAACCTCTACGGCATGCTCCCCCAGAAGAAAATCTTTTAAATTTTAAAGTTAAACACATCAATCTGGTGCACTTTGAGAGCAAAATTAAGAGGCTAGATCAATGTAGAATTTGTGCTCTTGTAAATAATGTCAGGTTCTTTTAACCATTAAGAAATTCTTTGCATACATCATAAAAAATTATTAAACAAAAGGGATTACCTGTGTTCAACTACTTTATTTTCTATATGTCAAAAGCATCAAATGTTTTTATATTTCCAAATCATTCTCCTGCTCCGTTTTCTGCTCATGACATGACACATGGTACTATATCAATGAGGACTGGCGGGTTAAATCGGCCGTACTACACACATAGTAGCTAGAATGTTAGACACAGTTGAAAACATCGCTGTGTATGATTGGAGATGGTCTCAGACACACACACTGCGTACCACTGACATTACCAAGCACCTTGCTGCGCGCCACAGGTACTATTTTGCGGCTGTCCGCGGGCACTCAGTGTGAGAGTTTGAACTTCTAGATGGGTGAACTGTATTCGTTGCCTGCTTGTTCGTTAACAGCTAGTGATTGGTTAACAAGTGTTGGCTATCGGTCCCTAAACACTTTTCCAGACCTATTTTTAGGCGGGAAAATGTGTCTTATTTGGCCCAATACGGTATTATTAAATTAAAATCACTATTGTTCATAAATTAACAATTAGCTTAACATTAGCTAACATTTTTTTTTTAAGTATTACTGTAACGTTATCTGACAGGACAGTTAACTTTGTAAACTAGCTTACTTATGTCTTACCTTAAGCTTGCTTTCCGACGGGCATTTAGTTCTGCAGTTCAGCAGTGATCAACTTCAGTTCGGTCCACTTGCTGATGACTGTTGAGTGCTCAGAGTTGCAAACTTTCTCCACTCTGCTTCTGATTGGCTGTGAGGTTTAGGCATTAAGAGTGACGACAAGTCAGTTGTAAAGTTACGAAGTATGTGTAAAATGCTGCGTTGGCCACGGCCACGACACTCCCCTCCGAAAGTATTTTCTCATCGCATCTGCACAAATTACGTAGGTGACCCATTTTGGTTCCAAAAAGATGAGATTTACCTAAAGGTGAGAAGTTTGCATGCCTGAGTCATGTTTTCGTTTTTCATAAATCAATGTTATGAACTTCTTTTACCTGGACTTACTGAGGAACTTCCCAAAAGTTGTGAACTCAGCCCAACCCAGAAACTTAATCTATTACACTAACCTGGGGCATCTCAGCACACAGCCAAGTGGCTGCTTGACTAAAATAATCTCAATGGGGCAGGGATAATTTCATTGCTTAACCCTACACCTGGATTTCTATTGGTTGGTGAAAATTGACATTTGGGTTGTGTAACACAAAAACATGAGAGATCACAGGAAAAATCAGAGAGGAGAATATTCAAAAGTGCACAGAACCAGTCTGCATGCAAAGAGAAGGTTTGAAGCTGAGAGTAGAAAATCTGTCCAAGCAACAACATATTTGAGACTAAGCATAAAGTTTAAGCTTAGTCTCACAGCAAATCCAAGTGCGAGCAGTGGCTATGTACAGTGTTGATACAACTGGTATTCCAAGTGCGAGCAGTGGCTATTTGAGTGTGAGAGCAAGGTTGAGGGATATTATTATAAAATCTAAACTTAATATTAATTAGAAATGCTCTCAAATTGCAAGAATGCACTCTTGAATAAAGATAGAAAAAAACTCCATTACAGCAATAAACATCAGTAAATAATGGCACAATCAATTAAGGATAATTTTTTATACCTATAGTAAGATACATGAGATGTACAGTGTTGATACAACTGGTATTTCATGCGATGTGGATATGTCTAAAATCCAAAACCAGAATGCCTTCAGGCATGTAGCCGAATCTAACAAATATCTTGATTGCGAACATGAGATACTTTTCACCAGATATGAGTTCAAAACAATTTGGACATATACTCAAACATCTTGAAAACATAAATTAATTGCCCATATCTACCAAATATACTGCAAGCTGATATTCCCAGTAAAACAATAATGGATATGGCCACACTGCTACACTTTCCAAACCCCGGATTCTCCCCAGAAATTAGTGTGAGTTCATATGTGTAACTGTCATATTTGTAGATATCTGTAGTTGACTGTATAGTGGGTAGAAAACCTCCTGACTTCAACGCAAATCAAAGTGTTCCCAATCCGGAGTAAAAACATGTCCCAAACACGACATTTGGGACCATGCCGTTCAGAATGAATCCACTCAATATTGTAACGTAATATATGTAAATATCAAGACTGAAAAATATCTGAATTCCCAAACTTTTTGCCCACTGTTGTGACCATTTCCTCTTGATCACATTCCAGAGGTTTTCAATGGGATTGATTTAAAGAAACATTTGTAAGCTGGTCACATGAAAGAGAAAGTAGTTATAAAGCAATATTAAATACTGTGTTATTATATAGAACATCTTAAGCAGCCAATGACGGCACTGTATCATAGTTTAGTATCATATACTGCATGATGTGTTCATTTATAGTTGGGAACTGTACATGGGTGGTGGGCCATCAGGCCCAGTTCGACGCTGTACCTAGCTCAAAATGGAACAGACCGAGTAGTATTGTGTGAGCCATTATTTTACATCACGTTCATCCAGTTATACACAAAACAAATCCAATGTAGATAATGTTAACCAGCTACAGTGCTCCCATCTGGGCCTGGCTGTTTTTTTCAGTAGATGTTTGGGATAATTAATAGAAGGTTTCAAAGAACCCTTGGTCAACATGAGCATCAAAACTCTGATGATCTAACAAACAGATGTAATTGTTTTCTTTGCTGGAGATGGTTGAAGGCAAAAATTTAGCTCTGTTCCTCTCTCTTTACAACAAAACACATACTATCATTGTTTCCAATGCAGGGCTTGAACGGTGAACACTACAAAAACAGCGACTAGACAGATTAAACCGGTAAAGTTCCTGCCTTTCACATATTTCTTCATTACTGTATTCTAGCTTAAACATATATGGTTGGATATAACCATTCAACAACACTTGAAATCGTCTAGCTATTTCGTCACTTGCACTAGCTACTGTAGAAAACAAACTCCCTCACCGGATCTTGTTATGTAACTACGTATTTAGCGAAAGAATGCAATACATAAAACAGCTGTAAGCAAAAGTTTAGGCACCCCTGACAATTTCCATGATTCTCATTTATAAATAATTGGGTGTTTGGATCAGCAATTTTATTTTGATCTATCAAATATCTGAAGGACACAGTAATATTTCGGCAGTAAAATGAGGTTCATTGGATTAACAGAAAATGTGCAGTATGCATCAAAACAAAATTAGACAGGTGCATACATTTTGGCACCTTTGACATTTTGTTTATTTGAATACCTGTAACTACCTAGCACTGATTAATTAGAACACACAGTTGGTTTGGTGAGCTCATTAAGCTTTGAACTTCATAGACAGGTGCATCCAATCATGTTGTGAAATGGTATTTAAGGTGTCCAATTGCAAGTTGTTGTTCTCTTTGACTCTTCTGAAGAGTGGCAAAATGGGGCCTCAAAACAACTCTCAAATGACCTGAAAAAAAAGATTGTTCAACATTATGGTTTAGGGGAAAGCTACAAAAAGCTATCGCAGTGATTTAAGCTGTGAGGAAATGGAAGACCACAGGCACAGGTCTTGTTAAGGCCAGAAGTGGCAGGCCAAGTAAAATATCAACCACAGACCACATCCAAAGACCTACAACATCATCTTGCTGCAGATGGTGTCACTGCATTATTGAACAATTCAGCGTACTTTGCACAAGGATAAGCTGTACGGGAGAGTGATGTGGAAGAAGCCTTTTCTGTACACACGCCACAAACAGAGTTGCTTGAAGTATACAAATGCACATTTTGACATGCCAGCTTCATTTTGGAAGAAGGTGCTGTGGACTGATGAAACAAAGATTCAGTAAAATTTGGTGGAGGTTCCATCTTGCTCTGGGGCTGTGTGGCCAGTGCTGGTACTGGGAATCTTGTTAAAGTTGAGAATGGATTCCACTCCATATCAGCAGATACTTAAGAATAATGTAGAGGAATTAGTCACAATATTGAAGTTATGGATATATGGATATGTCAACAAGACAACAACCCAAAACACTGCTCAAAATCTACTCATTTATGCAGAGGGACAAGTACAATGTTCTGGAATGGCCATCGCAGTCCCCAGACCTGAATATCATTAAAAATCTGTGGGGCTGTCCATGCTCGGCAACCATCAAACCTAATTGAACTGGAGATGTTTTGCAAGAAGGAATGGTCAAACATTCCTTCATTCAGAATCCAGACCCTCATTGCAGGCTATAAAAAGCGTCTAGAGGCTGTTATTTCTGCTAAAGGAGGCTCAACTAAATATTGATGTGATACTTCTGTTGGGCACCTGTCTAATTTCATTTTGATGCATATTGCACATTTTCCGTTCATCCAATAAACCTTTATTTCACTACTGTAATATTACTCTGTAATAATATTGCTGATCCAAACACCCAATTATTTATAAATGAGCATCATGGAAATTGTCAGGGGTGCCTAAACTTTTGCATACAACTGTATTCTTGAAGTTGCCATGAAGTTTTATTCTACAATCAACTTGATTTAGGGGCGGGACAAATAAAGATCAGGAAGTCAAATGAACACCTCCCCTGAATGTAGCAGTAGTTTTAAAAAATCACTAAAATTAATAAAACATTGGAGTAAAATTTGAAAGCTTACGGTGGCCGAATTGGGAAGTTTGATACACTTTCTCAATGTGTTCTAAAGTGACTGTCATGGTGTAAAAATGGGTTTTTAGGGTTCTGGAGTGTCCTTTTAAGCTTAATGGCAAAAATACCCAGATGTGACTGGTCGATAGTATCTGTTGCTCGTAGACTACTGCACTTGCTGTTGGCCTTCTGTCTGCAATTACGTTAAAAGTCCTAATTAGGAGATAAAAAGACCTACATATGAGAAAATATATAATATATACAGTATATAAAAAAAATTCTATACGTGGCAATGTACATTGTGCAGTGCTTTGTAATGAAAAAGAAATCACAGCCTAAAATAAATAAATTATTTTAAAGACGGACCAGCGAGTGCCCATCGAGAAATACTGTGGAAACAAAACTCGTCATGTCCTGTCCTCATTGAAATTCCTGTTCAAAAAGCAAAATATGCAGTGCATAACAGGTGCCATGGTAAAAAATATTTATGTAGCTTCAGAATCGTGAATTTGAAAAACAAAAATATGCAAAACGAAAGACCAAACTTTCACGCTGCGAGCAGGGTTCGAACCTGCGCGGGAAGATCCCATTGGATTTCAAGTCCAACGCCTTAACCACTCGGCCATCGCAGCTTCCGTCATAAAGCTGTGCTTTTAAGTCTTTTGACTGATATAGAACTGTTTTGGGATCGTAGGTGCATATGTTTGGCTCTATGTATAGCCGCTTTCCGAACAAGTAGTTACAGGAATTTAGTTATAGGAACAGTCCACTTCTAAACAGTTCTACTAACTACCATCCCCCAAAACCAGTTTTGCTATTTGCATTCGCACTTCCCAGGAACTGGAAGGAGAGATAAGGGAGTGACGCAACCATCGCGTGGTCAATGGACTTTAAATGGACCTTGAGTCTAATAAAAGCTATCTTTAGCGTAGCGCACCATAAAACCGCATACAACAACAAACCAGCACGGAGGAGGCCATTTAGAATGTTTCTGTTGTGCTTTGCCGGGATCCTCATTGCGGAGTTCGAAATGGCGTTCGAGTTCATCCTTCCGTCCATTCTCGTAGTAATTCACGTAGTCAAGTAATTCAAGTAATGTTTGCTAGACCGCATGGCTTTATTTACAGACGAGGTGACTTATAAATTGGACCAATCAACGTAGACCTGGGAAGTAGGAGCTGAATGAGTTACAGGAGTTACGGTCCGAGGAACTTAATAATACCAATTCTCTGATAATACCTGTTTTGTTCTCTTCCATTAGGAACTTCTTTGTTGTCTTTAATACTGCTTTATAAAGACTGCGTGGGTTACATTATCTGTTAAACGTGGCCTCCCAATTCTACTAGTACCTATTATACACTTTATTTCTACTCAAGAACGCTTCTGACATCTAGTGGCCTGATGTTAAAATACCACAAATCATCACATCCCCTTTCAATAGAGCTTGGCAACCGACGTCACTGCGTAGTGCATTCTGGGACGTAAACAAGAGGCAACCGCCATTTTGTGAGGCCACAATAATATTGTCGGAAACAATGTTGAAAAGTCGAATAAAAGAACAAAATTTACTATACAGAGACAAACTTCTACCGGATGCAAGAACGTTGCCTGGAAAAGGTGCCTGCAAGAGAATGTACTCGAGTCCGACGATTTACCTCCGACATTTCAGTTAGTCTGTGTGAGTGCATACACCGGGCTCAGTTTCGTAATTTTAAATCTATGGTAGCCCACGTTCAGTTCACATCTTGAGGATCAGTCTGAAGTTTCCCTGAGCTTGTGAGATAAATATTTGTGACTTAATTGTATGCTTTTTAGATGAAAGATAACTGTTATAATTCACATACATTTGAGTAACTTAGACGACATTTATCCAGGTAAACCAGTCATGTAACAATTGTCGTTGCAGTACATGCCTTGTCTAATGGCATCTGTGCTATAGATTCATGATTGTATTTTCTTTCTCGTTGGGTCAAAAGTACTACCAACCTTAGTCAGAATTCTGAATCATAAAAGCAAAAAACAGCAACTGCAAAAAACACTGTAGTTTAAAACAACAGCGCATATAATATATGTAAAAATACTGATTTTAGCTCTATATGGTAAGCAGTACACTTAAAAAGAAACCAACATAGAAAGTCAAAGACATGATTAATGTAAAAAAAATGCTTAGTAGGGGTTTGTTTATTTGATTGTATGATGTTGATAAGTTGAAACTATTTGTGATTGATGTTTGTCAAAATAAATATTTTTCTAATGCATACATTGCTTGTTTACCTTATTCCACTTATCATATGTGCCGGTACAATAGAAAACCTTGGTGTTTCAGTACTCTTGTAGCACATTGTTGCCTTTGGACAACAAACCAATGTCTTATTGGGGAGGGGGGGATTTTAAGATCAATATGTTATCAGGGACCCCCAAGCTCCCAGAAAATGGGGTTGATTGTCCCCCCCAAAATAAAAATGGATGCCATAGAGGGTTAGTTTGATTTCATACACTTTTTTACATGCCATTTATTACAGTGCACACATGAACAATGTCTATATTACAGTTCCCACATAAATAATAACTGTAGATCTGGCTACTTTGATTTTTTTAATTTACTTTTGATTTTGACTTGTCCTATTTAAAAAATGTCCACAGTGATTTCAGGCGATAAGTCGCAAGTACACAGTAAAGATGTCAGTGTTTATCAACACCCTAAGTGTTAAATTAACACTCTTCAGTGTGTTTGTAGGTCCACTGGACCTATATAAACACAGAGAGTGTTCATTTACACTACCGTTTTTGCTCTGTAGCCTTGAGGCGGCGCCACACTACTTTGAAAATTACTGGGGCAAATGCCAGCTCATTACACATTTGCCAGTGGCTCTGATACTTGTGCCCACTGCTCTTTCCATCTACTGTTGTTCTGTATGTACACAGGTTATGCACTCACAGAGGTTGAATAAGCCTCCTCTAAATCCCTGGGTCATTGTGAGTAGCCCTGGGAAGGTGGACTGTATCCATTGTACCTGCATGGCAGGGATAGCTGAGACCTGTACTCATGTAGAGGCGCTCTTGTTTAAGATGGAGGCAACAGTACAAAGACGGTCACTGATGTGCCAGCATACTGGGTTTTGCCCAGTAAGTTCAGCAAGATCCATCCAGAAGTGGGACATAGGATCAACTACACCTCCTCAGTTGCACAAAGGAAGACATTAAAACAGCAAATAAATACCCCCATATCCCTCTTCTTCTGCATCTCCTTGGACTCCATCTCTCATCTTCGTTCATGTTGTTTTGTTCATTTTGGCCTCCCTCAGATTCTCTCAAATTATGTCTATGTTGTCTGTGCCCATGCCGATCTGATACTGTGGCTGTGAATTCCGGGTTAGCCCTGGTGCAGGTTTGGAGCCCAGTCTGGATGAGACTTATCCATCTCATATGCTGGTTTACCTTTGGGGAGACAAAAGTATACATATTGAAACAAATTAGTGGCAATCAATAGTGGGCGCTCGTTTTAAATCATTGCAATAATCATTGTTAATTCATTATAAAGCTAGTGAATTGTAACCAAATGCAATAGAACTGTGTGTAAAGAAACATTAACAGTAACAAAGATTGAATGTATTTTCATAATTTGATTGAATGTATTTTCAGTGTCTCACGTTTCAGTTCCAATTGAACTCATGTGGCAAAACACACAAGTTTTATAAAGAATTTCTGATTAAAATAGCTGAGTGCTTCGGTTTGATCACATTCATTGATTCAGCGCACTTTTTGTTGAACTAGCCTAACTTAGCTTGCTCACTTTGCCGCAGTTGACAGAATAGTGCTAAGTTACAAAATGCAGAGGAACCTATTTACTTCTCCTCACACAAGGAGAACACAGTCATTTGCTAAGTGAAGTACACTTACAGTACCTGAATGAAAATGCCTGGAACACTTTCAATGAACTTGGGATGTCTGCAGAGTATATCCGTGCGTCTTTGCTTGGATACATCGGACACAACTCCATTCTGTTGCCAGGCCGGAAAACAATAAAAATAAAGTCTGTTGTCTATCTTTAAGCCCCGTCGAACGTGTGAACGGACATTAAATTCAACACAACAGGTTCTTCTCATAACTAACATATCCTCTGCGTGTTACAACAATGACAGTAGACAAAACAAGTGGCCTCACAAAATGGCGATTTTTCCCATCAGCCAGCGCAGCGCTAGAGCCGTGACGTCACACCCCCAAGCTCTATGAGGTGAATACTCAACAACATAAATACATTACAGGTGTCAGCTTTCATTTAAACAGTTACCGTACACAACTCACCTTAGTAACACGACTCATTTCACAATATTAAATCACTGGCTAAACAGTATGACTTTGATTTCAGGCCTCCAGAACATCAAACTTGAACATCGATAAACATCACACAGGTCTTTCAATTGTCCTTGCAGATTTCCTTGTCAGAATTACACCTGGGGTGGGTGTATTGGTTTGACTTTCGGTGTATGTGTCTGTGTTGCAGTTTTCAGGGGATGAGGAGTTGGGCTTAGATGTTTTCCCCCTAAGACACAGCCCCTTCTCATTTGCATAATGAGGCAGAAATGCATACAAAAATGTAAATATGACAGGTAGAAATGAATAATAACGTTGAAGAAATAAATAGGGTAAAAAAAATACAAAGGAAGAATAAAACAGACAAAAATATTATAATATACACATAAATACATACATTTAAAAAATAAGTCATAAATAAATAAAGTTGAAAAATATAACAGGCAATAAATAAATAAGGTAATTATTATAAAGGTGAATAAATAAAGAAGCTAATTAAAAGAGATATATACATTAATGTCTCATTGTATAATTTAAATACTGCCTAGGTTTATTTATTTACTGTATTTATTGAGCAATTAATTGTATGCTTATTCCCCCCCCCAAAAAAAATTGTATGCTTATTTATTTTTTTAGCATTTATTTATATATTTATTTATTATTTTAGTCAGACTTGGTCCTCCAAAAATATGTAGCATTATACGCAACAGACAAACGAAGCGACCGGCGTAATTTATAAGTTGGACCAATCAATGTAGACCTAGGAAAAGGGAATATGGAAAGACCCTGCTCTGGAGTAAGAGCTAAAATGGTTATAGGAACTGCGGTGCGGGGGACTAAATAATTGCCAAATTTCTCCTGTCGGAACACGAGAAAAAAAGGGTTAAAGTCAGTGGCGGTGCGTGGCAATTTTTACAGAGGAAGCCAGTGAGGTTTGTATGGAAATCATATTTATATTACCTTACATAGGCGCCAATTTATGTTTTCCTCTATGGGGGCTCAAGGGCGTGCACACCCCTTAAATAGTACCTTAGGAAATGGACAGCGGCCGACACAAGCACACACGCCTATTAACTTGATAATAAAACCGGCTATCTTTCAATTCAGGACAGCAACACTTCTCACAAATACTACAGATAGGATTGGAGATTAAAAGTTTACCTGAAGCTTAGAAATGTGCCTATAACCAATGCCATAACTATGTTTTGCAACAATTAGTTTGCAAAAGGTCTTCAGACCACTCTTTGCTTTTACCCATTATGAGATGTCTTCTGTGACACCTTGGCAATGAGACCTTTCTGTAGGCCATCAGTTGGGACTAAACCAGCTGATATTCATTTGTACTGACAGGGGGCTGGATTGGTTTTTAATTAATGATGGTTTTCAGCTGTTGTCTTGGCATTCCATGCCTTTTGCACCTACCTTCATGTGTTCAATACTTTTTCCGTGTCATTTCACATTATCACACAACTTAATTTCTCAACTTATTTTATATATTATATATATATTAATATATATTATTTTAATATGTATTTATTACCTGGGTTGTTACCAACATCTGGGGAAATTTTAATGTCAATAGTGCCTTTGGAAATATATTTACTGAGAAAAATGGTGAACATGTTCAATAGGCCTACATAATTTCACCCGCTGTATATACACAATTCTTCTTCTGAGTATTTCTTCATGGCATTAGTTTAGCCCAGAGCCATAGAGAGAGAGAGTTGCGTCAATGGAGGGTAAAAAATTATAGTGTCACGTGGTACGGTCACGTGGTTCATGCGTCTCTAAAAAGTTACAAGCGTATGATTTTAATACATTGAAGTCA
>JACXGM010019632.1:0-18289 GCA_016801145.1 Umbra pygmaea
GTAACACGTCACAGTGACATAGTTTAGACTAACAGATTTAGAGTAACACGTCACAGTGACATAGTTTAGACTAACAGATTTAGAGTAACACGTCACAGTGACATAGTTTAGACTAACAGATTTAGAGTAACACGTCACAGTGACATAGTTTAGACTAACAGATTTAGAGTAACACGTCACAGTGACATAGTTTAGACTATCAGAAAGCACCATGGTTACCACAGAAGCTTAACTGTTTTCTAAAATATCTTATTCCTTGCATAGGCTGTGTATCTGTCAATGCATTTTGTGACAACTGTCTCTTTATAAAATGCTTTATGAAACAAATTTGACTGATTAAATCAGAGTCTGGATATTAGATCCCAATGAATATACAGAAGCATCAGTAAAGGATGTTTTAATTCAGGTTTACATACAGACGCTCTCTGAAGATTCATGCTACAGTAGTATAGTCATACATGCTAAGTCATGCCCACATTCTTGCCTCAATAGAACAAAACACTCAAGGTTACCACAGTAAAATAATGTTTTCATGTAAATACAAATCACCAAAAGTGTTTTCAACAATAGTAGTGCAAACAGTGCATAACCAAAGTATTCTGGAAAATACTAGTTGCACTAATTTCAGTAACATACAGGTAGTATCGATGGGAATTCTCTATTGACAAAGTGGACAATCAGTATTACTGATTGATAGTCTATGGTAGTGCTCATTAACCACTAGACTGAAGGAACCAGAACCACGTACGTCAAATCTGAGATGATTTTTCCATTACACAAGTGTATAGATGACCCTAATAGTGATTAATTCAAATGGGAAAACAAGCAAATTCATTATTTGTGTAATATAAAAACAACAATGCAACAGCCAAATTATGGCTACATTTAAAAACTCATGTCATAAAATAACTTCAAGGTTTAACCTTTTCATGCGAGCAAGAGATGGACTACGTTGCATTTAGGAGACATTAGCCAGACATTAGCCAGACATTAGCCAGACATTAGCCAGACATTAGCCAGACATTAGCCAGACATTAGCCAGACATTAGCCAGACATTAGCCAGACATTAGCCAGACATTAGCCAGACATGCAATTCATAATAAGTAGTTACTGAGGATGCAAAGTGATTCAGAGATCACCGACTGCAATGTAGATTTTAAACAACATCTTTGAAATCTGTAAGGTTAGGTGAGGTTTTTCATTTAACTCTTACAGAATAAAAGCCACATTTAGGCCAGACTGTAACTGAATGTATTTCTTGCATGTTGCATGAATGAGCTGACTTCCAAATACAGTCTACACATGGCTTTATAATGCAATGACCAAAGCCTCAATGAAAACATCCATCAATGACCCAACTTAGATGTTTGAGGTGAAGCTGAACAAGGTCCTGCACTCCAGTGACTGTGCATGTTTACAGTAGGTTAATAACCAGTGTATTTTGTCATGTACGTAGCTAATAGCATTATGAACACAGCAGCTGACTTCATTCTGGAACATGCAAAAGCCTCTCAGACACAGCCAATAGCACTGAACCATTAGAACTGGGCAGGCCACCCTGTTCCTGGAGATCTACCATCCTGTAGGTTCTCTTCAGCACACCTGATTCTAATAGTTAGATAGTTTTTAATCTAAGGCTTGCATCTCAATTCACATACTATGCATACTATATAGAATGCCAGAATAAGATTACTGTGTCCCAAACTAAATTTACCAGAATCCCTTGTGCAAGGAAAGAGGGGAGGTTTCTCCCAACTTTTCACAGGATGAAAGTTTACGAAAACTAGTGTAATATTCTGACCTTGCTAGCACCTTTATCTAAACCCTAAGACAGCAACAACTGTACATCATAGATAACTAAATGGAATTGTCTAACTGTTGCAGCACAAAGGTACATGTTTTAACAAAGCTAGTTGGCTACTGTTTGTAAGTTAGTGGCTTCTTACTGACACTTTTTTTGACAAATGACTATCATTGGCCAGCATAGAAATTGCATGATTGTAAGATCAATTTCAAGATGCAATTTAATGACATAGTAGTATATCCCAATACTGGCATACTTACTTACTATATACTTGAAAGTATGCACTTTACCATCATCAGTGCGTAAGCCCTGAATTAGAATATACAGTACATTATTATTATTATTTTTAAATAGTATTATGTGTTATCTTAACAATAGTAATAATGGAAAGATGATTTTACCCAACTCCTTGGAAAAAATATAATAATTTCAACTGCTGGTGTAAAACAAGGCTTTACAATAACAATGTCATGTCATGGATTATGAGGAAACCAGCACCTGCTTCCTCATAAACAACAAAATCTAGGCGACCGAGACGTGACTTGAGGTATTGTTCCAATGGAAAGGTCCTAATCACATGACCTCCATAATGATTGAACGGTCACTAAGATGTAGGCTGAACAAAAAGACCCCAGCAGACAAAAACAGAAGTACCATATGTAACACATACAAGCCACGCATAGAATATATCCATTCAGTTTTGTATCTTGAAATAGTTTACGATATAATGTTAAGATCTAATAAATAATGCAATATTATTTTTGAACTGTTTGCCTATGTATATTCTTTTTGGTTTGTTTCCTTTCTTCATTGAGCCAATAGGCTTTGAAGTGTGTTTGTTTTCCAAAAAAAACAATCATGTCACCTCCAAAAAAAAAGTAAGCAAAGCCTGGAATATTGAATCGCATAACTAATAGAATCCTAGGAATCACGATAGTTATCGTATCACCATGTAATTATCATAATATTACTGTATCGGGAGATACACTCACGTGATTCCATGACTTAAAGGTACAATATGTAGTTTTCCAAAAAATGATCAAAAGATATACTTTGCATTAAAAAAGCAAACATCACTATATCTATATTATATATTTCTTAGTTGTGTACTTACATTATCCTAAATGTTTCCACCAACTTTCAAACACAGAGAACTTTTTAATATAATTCGAAGACTTCATTTTGTCCTCTGTCAATGGCGTCATATAACGTTTGACTGCTCTATATGCTCTAAGTTCCAGGGAACCGCCAAACATAACGTCAATAAAGTTATAATATTTTTAACAATACATTACTTTGTCAATGAACATTTCTTTCTCCTGGAGACGCTAGATTGGAATGTTGTCATTGACAATGATAACAAAACCCATGATCCCACGCTACTTCCCGACGTCATCCAAGTACATCTTTTGCTTTTGTTTTGATTGAGAGCCCCCTGGCGGCCAAAAACTACATATTGTACGTTTAAAGGTTACTGTAGTTACTATACTGTCAGAAAAACATCTACACAGAGAACAAAGCTAAAAGGGGTAAACAGTAAGTAGTCCATCTTCAGTCTATAACTAATGGCCTAAGTTAAGTCACGGGACGCCCTGACAGGGAACGTGGCAAAGACAACACCAGGGCAGGTTGAAGTCAGAGGGGAAACATTATGGGAAGACCTGAGGCTACAGGAGGCTGCAGGCCCGATACATGGTAATTCCAGTGGGGGCGGTGAGGTGCAGGGAGATGCTCTCATTGGCCGAGATGAAGAGGACGGTGCCTCGCGTCAGGGTGATGTCAGAGAAGGCAGCTGCGGAGGTGGCAATGGCCTGGCCCTCGATCACAAGAAGGATGCTGGCACAGTCCATCGGGGCCAACTTGTACTGCTTGACTGAGGACGGCACCTGGTGAGAAGTATTTAGGTGAGAGTAAGTAGGAGGGAAATGAGAGGAGGACAAGAGACAAGTACACAAGCCACCTATGATGACACCGTAGAGCACGTTCCGGTAAAAGACATTTAGCCATTGTCTAGATCAATGTTAAATCAAAGCGCAATGTCTTGCATATTAATCACAATAGCATAATGTGTATTTTACACCAAAACAGCAAAAAAGCTTCATTTGTTTTAATAAATAAAATCTAAGGAATCAGTGTGTGACAGGCTATTTTGAATGCCAACTTGTTCTGTGTGGCGCTGTGGGCTACATTGCTGCTTTGTAGCACAACAACATCACGATGGCCAGGGTTTGAACCTGGTCACGGTATATACTATGCCCACAGCCTCAGCATGGGGCAGTGCAAATTGGTACAACGCTGCCTGGGGTGGAGGAGCAGGACTAGCGTACCTTGCTCCGTCGCTCTCCAGTGACAGATCGTACACCTCCATGTTTATATGTGGACATATTAATACATATTACACTATATGATGATAGACTGTGTCAGAGATTTTTAAATAATAATAATATGCCTATTTAACAGGCTCAATCTGTCGGTATGTAGTTGTAGAAATGAAGATGCCAACAGAAAGTTTGTGTTTCTCCCACTGACCCTCTCCCTTTTTAAGGGAGAAATACTGAGTTCAAACACGAAATACCTGTATCCTCACGACAGTGAAGTCCGGTACAGGGGGATCATAGAGGTGGACGTAGGGGTCTGAGGGGTCCTGGATGGACGGGAAGATCTTGGTGCTGGCCTGGGCGGGGCTGTAGTTCAGCATCTCACACAGCGTGTTGACATCGATGAACTTGGGTGTCAGGCCGGCACGAACTGTGTTGTCTGAGCAGGCCATGCACTCAACGCAGTCTAAACACATGGAGACACGGACATTCTCTTTTTTTATTTAAAGAATACATTTATTTCCCTTAAGATTGTACAAACAATACAACAAACTGACAACGTGAAAGTGTGTTTGAAATCTTTGCAATTTTTATTAAAAATAAAAACGAAAAAAGCTAATAAGTACATAAGTATTTACAGCCTTTGCATGGCACTCAAAATTGAGCTCAGGTGCATCTTGTTTCCACTGATCATCCTTGAGATGTTTTCACAACCTGATCGGAGTCCACCTGTGCTAAATTCAGTTGATTTGACATGATTTGGAAAGGCACACACCTGTCTATATAAAGGTCTCACGGTTAACAGTGCATGTCAGAGCACAAACCAAGCCATGAAGTCCAAAAAATTGTCTGTAGACCACTGAGACAGGTTTGTATCAAGGCACAGATTTGGGGAAGGGTACAGAAAAATATCTCCAGCATTGAAGGTCTCAATGAGCAGTGGCTTCCATCATCCGTAAATGGATGAAGTTTGGAACAACCAGGACTCTTCTTAGAGCTGGCCACCCGGCGAAACTAAGCGATCGGAGGAGAAGGGCCTTAGTCAGGGAGGTAACCAAGAACCCGATAGTCACTCTGACAGAGCTCCAGCATTTCCCTGTGGAGAGGAGAACCTTTCATCTCTGCAGCACTCCACCAATCAGGTCTGTATGGTAGAGTGGCCAGACAGAAGCACACTCCTCAGTAAAAGGCACATGAGAGCCCACCTGGAGTTTGCCAAAAAGCACCCAAAGAACTCCCAGACCATAAGACACAACATTCTCTTGTCTGATGAAACAAAGATTGAACTCTATGGCCTGAATGGCAAGAGTCATGTCTGGAGGAAACTAGGCACCGCTCATCACCTGTCCAACACCATGCCTACAGTGGCAGCATCATGCTGTGGGCATGTTTTTCAGCGGCAGGAACTGGGAGACTAGCCAGGATCAAGGAAAAAATGGACACAGCCAAGATATCAAAGGAGTGGCTACACGACAACTCTGAATGTCCTTGAGTGGCCCAGCCAGTGCCCAGACTTGAACCCGATTGAACATCTCGTGAGAGATCTGGAAATGGCTGTGCACCAACGCACCCCATACAACCTGATGGACCTTGAGAGGTCCTGCAAAGAAAAATGGGAGAAACTGCCCAAATATCGGTGTGCCAAGCTTGGAGCATCATACTCAAAAAGACTGTAGGCTGCCAAAGGTGCTTCAACTATGTATTGAGCAGAGGCTGTTCATACTTATTATGTACATGTGCTTTTTTCATTTTTAATAAATTTGTTTGATTTGAAACACACTTCTTTCACACTGTCATTATGGGGTATTGTTTGTAGAATTTTGAGGGAAATAATGAATTTCATCCATTATGGCATAAGGGTGTAACACAACAACATGTGAAAGCGCTGTGAATACTATGTAAATGCACTGTATATTCTAAACATATTAGCAATTTTTATCTAAATGCAGACACTTGTATCCAGGACGAACTGGGGTTAAGTGACTTGCTCCAGCAAATTTTATTTTAGAGCATGAAAAAACTACCACTGATGAAGCTACTTATCGGTTAATCGGTTAGATAGAAATTTAATCTGACCCACTGGTATCAACTCATCAACATTTCTATTCTTCGCAAAACCCCAATGTACCTAAATTCACTTTTCACCATAGCCTCACCCACCCACCACCTGCACTTTAGCAAATCCATCTCTCTAGTCACCCCAAAAGTCCATATCCCCTTGCGCCGCCACTACTCTCACTTCGCTGCCTGACCACTGGACATGTGACTATCCTCCCTCATTTGCACACTATCTTTGCCCATTTATGCCCCATTATTATTTTTTATTTTACCTTTATTTAACCAGGTAAATCGATTGAGAACACAATCTCATCTGCAATCATGAGCTGGCCAAGACAAGCCGCAAGGCGACAAAGTTACACAGAGTAGCTACAAACATTAAAGTATACAGTTCCACATTTAAACAGTAATCGGTTCAATTAGAAACTGTACATTCAGTGCAAATATGGTAAAAAAAATCAAGAGGTATGTTATATGGAATGCACACTGGCAGTAGAAGAGAATTATTCGGGAGAGGTAACGAAATGAACATGGCTGAAAATGAAATGTGCAAATTATACATAGACAGCTCTGCAGTATATGTGCAAGATGCGTTACTGCTTTTTTGAGTGGGCAATGGCATAAACAGGCAAAGAGAGGGGGCAGAGTCAGCATGTGCAGTGGTCAGTCAATAGATTTGAAAGTAGTGCCTTAAAAGTAGTGATTGGGATGGTGCACTAGAGTGTCAGGGATTTTTGTAAATTGTTCCAGTCATTAGCAGCGGAGAATTGGAAGGAGAGATGGCCGAATGAGGAGCGGGCTTTTGTAGCGACCAGGGAGATATACATGCTCGAGCGCAGGTTGAGAGTGGGTGATGCTATGGATATTAATGAGCTTAGATAAGGTGGTGTTTTGCCTAGTAAGGACTTGTAGATGAGATGGTACCAGTGAATTAGGTGCCAAGTGTCTAATGAGGGCCATCCAATTTGTGAGTAGAGGTTGCAGTGGTGAGTGTTTTATAGGTCATTGGTTACAAAATGGATGGCACTCCGGTATACTTCATCTAATATCTTCAGCAGAGAGTTTGAAGCAGTTTCAGCTCGGACCCATCCAGAGTGGTGAAGAATGCTGGGCAGGCAGGAGCAGAGTGCGACCAGTTGAAGATCATACATTTGGTTTTACCAGAGTTTAACAACAATTGGAGGCTACAGAAGGAAAATTGTATGTTGTCATAGCTCTTTTGGAGATTTTCTAACACAGTTTCCAACATAGGCCCAGATTTATATAGAATGTTGTCATCTGCGTAGAGATGGATATGAGAGTTGCCTGCAGTAAGAGCAACGTTGTTGATGTATACAGAGAATAGTATCTGCGAGAGGATCGAACCCTGAGGCACCCCTATAGAAACAGCCAGAGGACTGGAGAGCAGGCCCTCAGACCTGACACACTAAATCAGATAAGTAATTAGTGAACCAGGAGAGGCATTCGTTTGAGAAACCCGGGCCCTTGAGTCTACCAATTAGGATGCTTTGATTGACAGAATCTAAAGCCTTGGCCAGGTCAACGAAGACAGCTGTGCAGTATTGTCTTTGGTCGATGGTTGTTATGATGTCATTTAGAACTTTAAGTGTTGCTGAGGTGCACCCAGGACCAGCTCGAAATCGAGATTGCATGTCAGAGAGGTTGTGGTTGGACTCAAAATGGTGTATTATCTGTTTATTGACTAGACCTTCAAAGACTTTTTACCGGCATGGCAGGATGGAGATAGATTTGTTGCAGTTTGGGTCTGAAGTTTCACCCCCTTTGAATAGGGGGATAACTGCAGCAGCTTTCCAGTCGTTAGGCATCTCTGATGAAACAACAGAGAGGTTGAAAAGGCTAGTGATGGGAGAGGCAATAATTGCGGCAGACATTTTTAAGAAGAAAGTTTCCAGATTATCAAGTCCATCTGATTTGTAGGGGTTGAGGTTTTGCAGTTCTCTCAAAACATCTTCGGTCTGGATTTCAGGGAAATGAGAATTGTGGGGGGGCTAGGGCCAGTGCCTTAGTCATGCCCTGTCAGCGCAGTCAGCTATTTGTTGTTTGTTATTTGCATGATATCATTTGCACAGTTACGCTCAAGTGTTACCCATTCCATTGTTATTGCCGTGCCACTTTGCATACCAATTGATTTACCACTATAATTTTTATGTAATTTGCATAACCCTGTTCATATCATTCCTATCTTACATTAGGAGTGTCTGCATTCAGTAGTTCATGTTTAACTTGTTGTTGTCTTGCACCATTGTACTTTATCTTGGCCAGTTTGCCGTTGCAAATGAGAATTTGTTCTCAATCAGCCTACCAGGTTAAAGGTGCAAAGTAGACTTTGGTATCATATAACAGAGAATTAATTTATGGATGTGTCTATGCACCACACTAACACTTTGCTCTTCTAAAGTAGATAATATATCATGTAGAACACTCACAGCTTTATAGAAAGCAATACTTGCAGTTGGGTCTATTAAAGCACTCTAACAACTGCTCATGGAAAAAGAGCTATACAAAATAAATGTGATTGGTTGACCCCTGACCTCCATTAATGTAGGCGTGTGGTTCATTGGCACCCAGGAACATGGCATCACCAGGCTCCAGCACTACACGGTTCAGGAAGTAGATGGAGAAACAGCCAATGTCCCCGGGGTATTGTGAGTGGAGGCGGAGCAACAGCTCGCCGTTACTGGCTGATGTGTCCTTCCCTGCGGCAGCTGACGGGGGAAAAAAGGTACATCAAAAGTCTTGAACAGGCTCATGTTCATTAGGTCAACTTGAGAGGGAGAACAAAAGTACTAATGACATTGAAAACAAAAGGTTTGTCATTGGTCAAGCCCATCTCACATTTGTTTAATGCTTGGTGAGAACAGGTGCAGTGTGAGGTTCTAGGATCAGTTGAACCTTTTGAACAAACATGAATGCGACAGAATGGACAGGTTCAAGATCAAGAACTACATGACACACTAACACTTGAACTGCCAAAAGAGAGTTTGTCATTAAAATACATCAGTGATTTGACTTTATATCCTTTTTTAGACCACTGTATTTAGGCTGAAAACAACACATTAGGTGCCATGCTGTAATGGCTGGATGCCGTCTGGAGGCTACGGAAAACAGCCATGCTAATGGAAAGATTCATATGCTAATGCAGCTAAACTGATGCAGTTCATGGCAGTTAAAGGTAGTGTGAAAGGCCTAGCGGTTCTACTGTTAAAACAAAGCTGAATAAACACAGGTGTATTTGGATATGAAATACAGTTTACCTAGGTAGGTTGACTAAGGCCCCGTCCACACGAACATGGGTATTTTTGAAACCGGAGTTTGGCCTTTCATCCACACGAAAACGCTGTATCAGGTCACTGAAACCGAGCTTTTATAAAAACTTTCTTTTAAAGTTTTTTAGAAACTACTACAGTGTTGTCGTGTCGTACGGGTAAACCGGAGATTTTGGCTAGTGACGTCCGAGTGCGCGCTGTTATCTGTTTTTTTTTACGTCACATTGTGTGCCACTATCTCCATTATTTACATGAGGAGGGTCTGTGCAAAAAAATTTATTATAAAAAAAAGAGAGTCTGTGCAATGGCTGAAGTAGCCAAAATATTGCTGCTAATAACTGTGCAAACAGGGCTTATATAACATGTATACCGATACATGCACAGTTATCACATTATATTGCTGAATATTGCTGAACAGAGGAGTCAGAATGCAATACTACTCAGGTCATGCTTATGACTACGCTACGCTCCCACCACACAGACCTCACTGGTTTTGGTTCAATGACAGGTTTTGGACGAGAACTACCGGAACAGGTAATAACCCTTTTTTAGGCTTCTGATTGGCCAACGTGGCTTTACAGTTTAGGTTATACCTGTTGGTCTGGCATGCTCTTGACGGCGCATGATCGGGTGTTTTTGCGTTTTCATGTGGACAGAGAGATTTAATTAAACCATGCTTGTGTGGACAAGATGTTTTTTTAAACGAATGAAGAAAAACCCAGTTTTCAAAAATACCTGTGTACGTATGGACAAGGCATAAGAACAAGTTATGTTTTCAAGAAATATCATGAGTGCAATTAAGTTGAACTGCCTTGCTCAGTGACAGAACAGATTTTACACCTCGGCCACATTTTAGATACTGTTCACATGCTCTAGCTAAGCTACCTGCCGCCTTTGAACAAGCATTACATTTTAGAAATGACACAATCACAAGGTTTACATCGTTAATGGCCACATAACTGCATTACCAATTTTATGTCAACAGCCATAAAGCACAGACAAACAGCCAGGCTAGTTGTGAGTCTACAGACATGAGGAATTTCCACAAAAAAAATCTAGAGTAAGATGCTCACCTTCCTCAGAGACTCTTTTGACGAGGATGTTAAGCTGGTCCACAAACACCTTTTTCTCACAGTTCATCAAACAGGTGAAGCACTTCTTGAGGGCCTGTGAGGTGCGGCACGCATCCCCAACACTGCTGTGCAGCTCCTCCGCCGCCTCGTTCCCCACCAGGGCGTGGAATTCTGGGACGGCTGAGACAGGCACACTTTAATCAAGTTTTATAAACATTTTAAGGTGTTGTATTAGTTCAAGGTGCAAGATAACAAGGAAGGGGCTGGAAAGTTTGGTGAAGTTGCAGTTACTTTAACCCTTTAATGTCCTCGCTGCAAAAAAAACATTGTGTGGTCTACCAAACGGTTGAGTCGAACATTAAAGGGTTAATAACCAGCTAAGGGGGCCCACGTTGCATAGTGGGCTAAGTCACTGCATTGCAGGACAGTCTATGTCCCAACTCACTGAGTTCAGATCAGGGGCCTGTGAATTCAATAGCAAAGTCGATGAACGTATTCATCCCATGCATGATCCGACTGAAGGCTTACACAGTGCGAAAAAGCTCTTTTTTTACTTCACAGTAAAGGTCGGGAGGGACATTTCAGCACATTGCTAGGGTGGTGACACTGAATTTCACGAGTAGGAAAGAGATGAGTCATGTCAGCCCATCTGGTCTTTCTAGAGAATTTAGTAACTATGGCACTTTGCAATCTACAAAAAATACATTTTCCTTTTCTGTTGTAGTAAATCTTTCTAAATGAAGACTGCATGGCTTTAAAACGTATACAGGATCATTCTGAGAAACAGGTAATTTATTTATCACCACGCAGCAAATCATTTGTGTGACCAACTCATGTTTCTGCACAAGTGACTAAAAACATTAGTAGCACAAGTGCCACCAGTGGTGAAGGTAATCATCCCGTGCATGATCTAACTAAAGGCTTCTGTGTTGGATGAAAAAAAGAATGGGCGAGATGTGGTTGGATGAACCATGTGTGCACCCCTTCGTCATCCCACAGATTTGTACAAGGAGTTGTGGAGATACCGACAAGGCAGGATTAGAGGGGGAATTGGGAAGGGAGAAAAATCAGAAAATAAAAAATTCTGTCATTCTTGTACTGACATAATTGACAGAAGTTAGGCATTTTAATATGGGATAACAGCATTTTTTTGTGGTCCTGATAGCATCATCGGCCTGTGACCTTCAGCACTCACTGTTCGCAGCAGAGTGTGAAGCGGCTGGGATGAAGATCAGCACCTCTAAATCAGAGGCCATAGTTCTTAGCAGGAAACTGATGGAGTGCCTACTCCAGGTAGGGAATGAGTCCTTACTCCATGTGAAGGAGTTCAAATACCTTAGGGTCTTGTTCACAAGTGAAGGGACAATGGAGCGGGAGACGGTGGGGGCGGTATTACATTCAATTTATCACACCATTGTGATGAGGAGAGCTGAGCCTGAGGGCAAAAAAAAAAAAAAAGTTTTTGTTCCTACCCCCAACTATGGCCATGAAGGCTGGGTCATGACTGAAAGAATGAGATCCAGGGTACAAGCGGCTGAAATGGGAAGACCCATTACTCGGTGGAGGGATTATATCTCCAACCTGGCCTGGGAACAACCCGGGATCCCGCAGTCGGAGCTGGTTAATGTGGCTCGGGAAGGGGAAGTTTGGGGGTTCCCTGCTGGAGCTGCTGCCCCCGTGACCTGACTCTGGATAACGGATGAGGATGGATGTGTGTGTGTGTGTGTGTGTGTGAGAATGTATCAGGATGATTATGGACTGCAGGACATGGAACTCACATTTGAGAAATCCAATTAGCTCTTCCACAGGTCTGAATCCACAGAGACCTTCAAAGTGTGTCAGTGCAATGGCCATCTCAGGCTTGTGGTTGTTGTCAGGGTAATGCTCTGGAAACTGAGCGTGGAGCCGTCCAGCTAACTCCTGGGTTGATAGGCAAAGGGATACAGCAGGGATATAACCGAAATTAAAGAAATTCTAAATACATGCACAAAACACAATTGTACTTGAATAAATAAATTTAACCTTTCCTTACGTTGATTTACTGGTTGTTTGGAAGCCAGTCAAAATGGTAGGTGCCACCTGAAGGTTCCCAGTAAAAAAAGTATCTTACTGTTGTTTATTTAAAAAAAAGGTATATAAAAAAAAATCCTGCTCTTTTTTTTTACAGACACTTTGCATCCTGTGGCAGGGTCCAATGGTAACTATTTTCTTACTGGCACTTTTGGGACAGTTGGGCTGAAATCTACTGGCCCTGACTGTAATTTCACTAGCCCAAACTGAATTTAAAAAAGATAACAATACAATTGTGTTTCATTACATAACGAATGGTTTATTGGCTTATTAAGTGTTTATGCATGGGTTTCTGCAGTTTGTGTCTGGAACCAACAAGAAAATACTATAATAGAGCATTCTGTGAATCCTTTTTTCCTCTTCACAACATCGAAGGCAATGGCCATTAGATTTCTATTTGGACGTGCCCTACCTCATTAATTTGGAGGAGGCAGACATTCAGAGTGTTTTGTCTTTAGGGATGCACCGACACCACTTTTTCATTGACAATACCGATCCGAGTACTGAACTTTAAGTACCGATCCAACACTAGTGTTTTAATGCTGCGTAATATAAAACTTGCATCGACCCACTACGCCAGGGGTGGGCAAACTACGGCCCCGCGGGGTCCTTTGATCTGGCCCGCGAGGTGTACCCTCCACAGCTCTAGAGCGTCAAGCGCGATTGTATTGCAATTATCCCGCGAACCGTCCATGATAACAACTAAAGCTTGGTACGGTTGGAAAGACGAAGATCAGCCAAAGAGGACGAGTGTTGGCTCATCCATGTGGGTTTATGAGAGCCGGAGCTATCACGCCTCGAACTCGGTCATGTTTTTATGACTTTTGCCTTTTTGACTAAACACATTACAGACAGGAAGTAGGATGTGAAAATGACAAAGTAGCAACTCTGCATTGATCCTGCACATTACCAACATGGTACCAATACGGTTGGAAAGAGGAGGTTCCGCTGATAAAATAATGCCAATGTAAATAATGAGGAGTGGTTTGTCCATGTAGATTAATGACAGCCAGAGATCGGATCTCAAAGTACTTTTCACTGACTATATTTTGTAAACTAAAAACATTACAGTCAAACAAGGAAATGCTGTTACAAAACATTTATTTTCTGTAGGATACGCACGTAACTGTGTAGGGGGTGGGGTTAATTTAATGAAATAACATTTCCTATTTTTCATGCATCGCTATAAAATGCGTCCCTTCATTTGGTTTCAAAAGCTCAATGTGGCCCTCAAGGTAAAATAATTGCCCACCCCTGCACTACGCTCTCAGACTTAAGAAACATGTCTGAGCTCCGAATGTCAGTAGTGAAGCTAATTGCAGTGATCTTTCAGCAAGTCCAAAATGTATTTTTTAACTTCACTGTACAGTTTGTGAGGGACGTTGCAGACACATTGCATGATCTAAGCTGGTGGATGCTAATGTGGCAGGTGGATGCCCAAATACCAGCCACTTCACCAAACACAAAAAACTATAACACTACTGTACCACTACAGATTTGACCTAGTGCCTTAGTTTTTGCCCTATGGTGCCTTTGCATGTAGCTACATATCTGCACTTCTTTTATATCTTATTTTTATTATTATTATTATTATTACTATTATATATTATTTATTGTTTGTCATTTACACAATATCCATTTTCACAGTTATTCTCAAGGGTTGTTTTGCCTTGCCTCTTTACATACCATTTGATCTACCTCTCTACATATAAACTCACTTAAAGGATTATTAGGAACACCCGTTCAATTTCTCCTTAATGCAATGATCTACTCAACCAATCACATGGCAGTTGCTTCAATGCATTTAGGGGTGTGGTCCTGGTCAAGACAATCTCCTGAACTCCAAACTGAATGTCAGAATGGGAAAAAAATGTGATTTAAGAAATTTTGAGCGTGGCATGGTTGTTGGTGCCAGACAGGCCGGTCTGAGTATTTCACAATCTCCTTAGTTACTGGGATTTTCACGCACAACCATTTCTAGGGTTTACAAAGAATGGTGTGAAAAGGGGAAAACATCCAGTATGCGGCAGTCCTGTGGGCAAAAATGCCTTGTTGATGCTAGAGCTCAGAGGAGAATGGGCCGACTGCTTCAAGCTGATAGAAGGGCAACTTTGACTGAAATTACCACTCGTTACAACCGAGGTATGCAGCAAAGCATTTGTGAAGCCACAACATGCACAACCTTGAGGCAAATGGGCTACAACAGCAGAAGACCCCACCGGGTACAATTCATCTCCACTACAAATAGGAAAAAGAGGATACAATTTGCAAGAGCACACCAAAATTGGGCAGTTGAAGACTGGAAAAATGTTGCCTGGTCTGATGAGTCTCGAATTCTGTTGAGACATTCAGATGGTAGAGTCAGAATTTGGCATAAACAGAATGAGAACAAGGATCCATCATGCCTTGTTACCACTGTGCAGGTTGGTGGTGGTGGTGTAATGGTTTGGGGGATGTTTTCTTGGCACGCTTTAGGCCCCTTGGTGCCAATTGGGCCACGGCCTACCTGAGCATTGTTTCTGACCATGTCCATCCCTTTATAGCCACCATATACCCATCCTCTGACGGCTACTTCCAGCAGGATAATGCACCATGTCACAAAGCTTGAATTATTTCAAATTGGTTTCTTGAACATGACAATGAGTTCACTGTACTAAAATGGCCCCCACAGTCACCAGATCTCAACCCAATAAGCATCTTTGGGATGTGGTGGAACGGGAGCTTCGTGCCCTGGATGTGCATCTCACAAATCTCCATCAACTGCAAGATGTTATCCTATCAATATGGGCCAACATTTCTAAAGAATGCTTTCAGCACCTTGTTGAATCAATGCAACGTAGAATTAAGGCAGTTCTGAAGGTGAAAGGGGGTCAAACACAGTATTAGTATTAATTTAAATCTGTATTCTGTAGCTGTGTGTTTATATATGCATAAACAATTAAAGTATGTGAAAACTGATGACTCCATGAATAAACCAAAAAACCTTTTACTTGTGAAATTGAATTACTGTGGAACAGCCGCGGTCGGTGGATCTTAATTGGGGATGCCAGGCTCGCATTACCGTCCGGACTGGGGGAAACGGAATGGTATCACACAATGGGTTTGATGCACTACACACAGTTCCATTCACTCCGGTGCCGAACATAATGCGAGCCCGGCGTCCCAATTAAGATCCACCGACCGCGGCTGCTGTGGAATATCGAACACGTATAGAGACGCACACAATTGCACTGTAAAAGTATCCATGAAAAAACTGTAAAAACTACTGGCAACAAATAACCAGTACGTTTTCTATTATTTTACCTACATTTCATTTAACAAAATAAAATATTTTTTTTAACCAGTAAATGTCCATTAACACACAGAGCTGATATTAATTTGTGATGGACATACTGTGTTTATAAAGCAGTTTCTGTTATATTCTCTTGAAGGACATGTAGGTAAAATAATAGAAAAACGAATAAACAGTCTTGTTAAAATAAGTAATCATTTTAGGTTTTCTTACAGAATACAAGAAATCTCTTCAAACCAGTGATCCCTCAGACCTTTTCATATATGAAATAGAGGAAGACACAAATCAGTCCTTAATGCCTGGTTCACACTACAGGAGTTTTTAAAATCCTAACCGATTTTGAAATCTGGTTGCAGCAGACACTTAGAAAAAATTTTGGCAGATTTTTTGAGCAGGGTCCAGCTGCGGCTTGGGCGTTCCCGTTATGACACAAGAATGCCCATTGGGTGTTCCTGGTAGCGTTTCATCGACCAATCATGTGCGTGAGTTCAAATCCAGACGGACACTGTCTGTGTTTTGTTCTCTATTACACGAGAAAAAATAGAAAATTGTGTCCGTGTACACGGATCAACAGATTAAAATTGTATGACCATTTCACAAAATGCCATGAGACTGCGCTGGTTCGTAACCTCATGCCTAACCTTAACCGTGAATGTTGTAATATATATTTTAAATAAGATATGGCAGATGAATAGGTGCACGCAGCATAGTCTACAATTATTGTTCATTGTTCTCTTGCATTATTTCACTAGGCTACCACATATTTTGTTAAAAATGAAGGCTATGGCCTAAAACAAATAGGAAAACTCCAGATTAGGCTGTTTGTCGTTTTAGCGAGCTCAGTGTGCTGCAGGTTTGTGCGCTGGCAGATAAAGCCGCAAGAGTCAAGTAAAACTTTAACCAAACATTGTTTTTGACATTGTCACATGGTTTACATTGACGATGGCTGACGTCCATCATACAAAAAGATGTAGCAGAAATATGTCACAAATCAGTAGCGGTCTGGTAAGGTAATATTTGAATTATACTTATTAAGTAATAAAGCCAAAGTGCTACCCAGGAGAAATGTAAGTTATGTACCGGTATACCAAACACTGTAACAGCACAAATTAAACATTTACCAGCAAAAACCAGCACTAACAAAGCACAAACGATTGACCCTATTTTGAGAACTGAAAATTGTCATTTTTGAATTTGCAGCAATAAGAGGTCATATTTACTGAAATCAAAAGCTATTTCAATCAAACACATCTTAACAGGGCAAGTTATAAGTTAAAATAGGACCCCTTCTTTGATATCACCTTCACAATTCTTGCGTCCATTGACCATGTGAGCTTATGGAGAGTTTCTGCTTGAATTTCACAGATCTGTACGAGGAGTTGCGGAGCTGCCGATAAGGCAGGATTAGAGAAGGAATTGGGAAGGGAGAATAAAAATAATAAATCATAAAGAATAATAAAAAAGTGGGAAGGGAGAATAAAAATAATAAATCACAAAGAATTATAAAAAAAGTGGGAAGGGAGAATAAAAATAATAAATCACAAAGAATTATAAAAAATGTTGTTAACCACAATGTGGCATTTTGTCTGAACTTAGAATTTCTTTATGATACATTAATCGATAATCAGTCATTTGCAATGGTACCATTTTGGAATCGATACCAAAGTTAACCAAAGTAAGTAGTGGTATCAAAGTCAAAATGTTGGTATTGGAATAACCCTTTATGAATGTAAGATGTACACGGTGCCCTCGTGAACAGGCCCATGCACTCACCCTGTTAGGATGTGCCTGTATGGACAGAGCCGTGTTGACCGACAGGACCTTGAAGAGGAAAGGCAGCTGCCCATGGAAGGCGTCCTTGACCTTTGACCCTAAGCATGATGGGTAGTCCGCGATCCACTGGCCCAGCGTCCTGTGGCTTATCCTGTTGTCCTTGATGAGGGCATCTCCTTTGGGGTGAGCACCCATCCACAACTGTGAGAAGGATTGTTTAAGTTCATTATTTTCCATAATGTAATGATAAAAATTTAACTTTCATATATTTTAGATTCATTGCACACCAACTGAAATATTTCAGTTCATTTATTGTTTTAATACTGATGATTTTGTCATACAGCTCATGAAAACCCAAAATTCCTATTTCAAAGAATTAGCATATCATGAAAAGGGTCTCTAAACGAGCTATTCACCTAATCATCTGAATCAACTAATTAACTCTAAACACCTGCAAAAGATTCCTGAGGCTTTTAAAAACTCCCAGCCTGTTTCATTACTCAAAACCGCAATCATGGGTAAGACTGCCGACCTGACTGCTGTCCAGAAGGCCATCATTGACACCCTCAAGCAAGAGGGTAAGACACAAAGAAATTTCTGAACAAATAGGCTG
>JACXGM010019633.1:0-10389 GCA_016801145.1 Umbra pygmaea
GCTAAAGCCACACCCACCTGGATGAAACACTGGGCTAAAGCCACACCCACCTGGATGAAACACTGGGCTAAAGCCACACCCACCTGGATGAAACACTGGGCTAAAGCCACACCCACCTGGATGAGACACTTGCTGACATCAGAGGCACACAGGGCCTTGTTACAGGCGTTGGCTGGATGTGGTTTTGAGAGGAAGAGGACGAGAAGGATGGTGGATGATGTGGGGACCAAAACACACAGATGTGCAGACCTCATCTTTATGGTGAGATAGGAGGCGTCACACAAACAAACAACACTCAGCTTTACACAAACAAGCAACACTCAGCTTAACACAACAACAAAGCAACACTCAGCTTATCACAACAACAAAGCAACACTCAGCTTCACAGTCCGGATGGTCTGGTTGGTTCGTCTCCTCAATACCACTCTGGAACGCCTCTGTTTTGTAAACCTGGATTCATAAAACACAACTATTAGATTTGGTCGGTCTGTCTGCCTGCCTGTCTGTCTGGAGTTATAAAATACAACTTTTAGATTTGGTGTCTGTCTGTCTATCTGTCTGTCTGTATTAATAAAACACTATTGGATTTGATATGTCTGTCCGTCTGTCTCAACAAGTAGTAAATTGACAATAATTTTATAAAACATCATGTGGTATTATGACATGAAGTTATATTGTTTCCAAAATGTCAATGCCATTACCTAGAAACAGAAAAACATATTGACAGAAAAAGAGACATGCAGTCTTTTCTTAAACACAGGGTAACGACGAAAAGAGGAGACAGCTGAGTTCATTACACAGCACTTACAGCATCACGCGTTTTTACTTTCTGGCTGTTATTGCTCATTGCTTGATCCTTGGCCCAAAACGGTTTTAGCAGAACGCTATTCTTCAAGTTTTTCTTTGCCTACACAACACAAACTTTTTGTATTGCTTTGCGAATAAAAATCTAGGCTTATAAACACTTACCGAAACAGATTTCCAATTGAAGCACTAGTCAATGGTATCGCAGCAACTTTTCACACAGTTCCACGATGGAAGTCAGTCAATGACAATAATCTGGACAGCAGTCAGAGAAGCACGTCAGTTTCTCCGCAGCTACTCAAACGCCTTAAAGACACACGGGTCATTTTCACGTTCGGAGTATTTATAGGGCTTTTGGGAGGAGGAGACCAGTAGCCAGCTGAGACTGAAATCGTGGCGTTGCCAGGCGGCAGTTCGACATTACAGAAGCCAAACAAATGGGGGCAGGTAAGGGGTACTGGTAGTGGGTGTACACTCTCTACAACATCACCTATTGTAACATAACGCATAACGATTGTTGTCCGTGACCATCAAATAGATTAAGATATATCCTGCTGTTGATTGAAAAATAACTATAGGGGAGACCGGGGGAAATTGTAACAGGAGACAATTGTAACACAATTCCTCAAATCAGGAAAAAGCTCGAGTGATGACACTTAAATTCTGCAGTAGGATTCTCTCTGCCTGTGGAAAATTAGCAGGATCATTACACCTCGGCAGACAAAAAAGTTATTTTGAGGTATGAAAGTAACTTTTTGGATGTACTGTACAGTATTTTTCTTCTGCTGTCTAAAGTTGAGATGACTGCAAATTTAAACATTTTATCCTTTTTTTTATAAAACAGTAAACATGAACAACCTATGCTAATAAAGGTGTTGCTAACTAGCATACATGATTTTATCTATATGATGTATGCGTTTCATATATCAAAAAATTAATAGTGTATTTCAAGTAGCCTGTGAATTGGGCCTAAATAGGTATAAAAAGACAATTCGGAAGATATAAATCAGCGGTATACCCACTAAGAGACAGAAGTGCCACAAGTTAGTGTAATAGATTACTTTTCTGGGTTGGGCTGTGTTCACAACTTATGGAAAGTTCCTCAATATGACCCTTATGACCAAGTAAAAGAAGTTAATAACTTACCATTGATCTATGAAAAACTAAAACATGACTACACTGTAAAGAAAGGTTGTAATTTGACAGGAAATCCACTGTAAAAGTTTACTGTTTTACCTTCAATTGGAACAATGGGAAACATTCTAAAATTACAGAACTTCTTTTACCTGGTCATTAGGATCTTACTGAGGAACTTCCCATAAATTGTGAACTCAGCCCACCCAGAAAAGGGCAAAAATCTCTGCCAGAAAATACCCGGTAAAGAGCTTGTGAATATGTCGATTGTTCTGGGCAAGGTTTTTCATCCTGACTCCAAGGGTTTGTTGGATAGAGCTGAACTGTCTCGGCGGACTAGGCGTTGTGTTCAATGAGCTGCTGTTGCCCAGTATAAGCTCAGGGGTTCCTAGCCTCCATACCAACCCGCTTCGGGGGATGGCAGGCAGGAGAGTGTGGCTTTCTCGCCCCCTGGTGGTGGGTCTAGACAGCCATCCCATCACCCCCATGGGTTTTGGCCCCGCCCCCGACCAGAGGCGCACCTCAGAAGAAACCCTTTCACAGAAGTTCAGGGCCGCTACAGCCGGAACTCATCCCCAGTTATTCCTGGACAGCTGGGTGAGGAACATTTCAGACCCGTGGGTTCTGGCTACGGTATCAAATGGGTACAGACTTCAGTTTTGGCGCCATCCCCCTCCTTTCTCACAGGTTTGCATGCCCGTCATCAGGGACTCAGTCCAGGCTCGGTTTTAACAGAGGAGCTTTTGGTCCTTCTACAGAAGGATGCGATAATGAAAGTCGATCCCAGTGAACAGCTCGCTGGCTTTTATTCCACGTACTTCCTTGTTCCAAAAAAGGATGGAGGGTTGTCCCCCATCTTGGACCTAAGGCGGTTTAACACCTTCCTGAAGGTTCTGCCTTTCAAAATGCTGACCACAAATCAGGTCTTGGAATCCATAGAAAGATGGACAGTTCTATCACATAAATCACCAGGGAGGCACCAGGTCTCTGCACTGCCTCCAGGTCGCACAGGAACTCCTGTTTTGGGCTTTTCAGCGTCTCAAGGCGATTTACATTCCCGGAGTTGTGATCCGGGCAGTGGAACACTTGTCCAGGCCTGGCCCTCCCCCGGGAAAGTGGAGGCTCCATTCGGACGTTGTAGCTCTCCTATGGTCTCGGTACGGCATGGCCCGGACCGATCTGTTTGAGACTACCCACTGTAGGATGTGGTTTTCCCTGCTGGTTTGGGGAGGTCCCCTGGGTCTGGATGCACGAGAGTGGCCGGCAGGATTGTTGTATGCTTTTCCTCCATTCCCTCTGCTTCTCCAGGTTCTCCACAGGGTCGCCATGGGCCATTATCGGGTGCTGTTGATAGCTCCTCGGTGGCTGAGGAGGCATTGGTTTCCAGTGCTCCTTTGCTTGGTTTGCGGTGTGCCTTGGGACCTGCCGGTCAGAGCGGACCTACTATCTCAGATGGAGGGGCAGATATGGCACCCAAAGATGGCCGTCTTGCAGATTTGGGCTTGGCCTCTTTTCAGTCCCTCTCTCAGGGGCTAGATGAGGCAGTCCTACACACTATATGTAATGCCAGGGCTCCCTCCACTCGTTCTAACTATGTCCAAAAGTGGAGGGTGTTCTCGGAATGGTGTTGCAGTAGGCAGGTGAATCCAGCCACTTGCTTTGTCCCCATTGTTCTTCACTTCCTTCAGTTGCTTCTGAACTCGGGGAGGGCGGCTAGCACCATTAAGGTGTACTCTTCTGCTGTGTCCTTCTTCTATGAGGCTGTGGGTGGTGTTACGGTGGGGAGACATCCCTTGGTGTCCCGATTCCTTAAGCCTGCGTCTATACAGGTCCCCAGGTCTCCTTCATAAGAGCTACCCTTGGTGCTGAAGTTCTCTGTTCCTCGCAACCCTGATGGTACTTGTCATCCCAGGTAAGACCATGGTGAAGGTCTAAGTGAGGTCGAAATAAATCACAAGTTTTGACTATAACTATGGATCTATGACACCGAACGATGACTGTCACAATCTCTTGTCGCTCAGAACGAGCTGAGGCATTCCAGGCAGGGGGAAGAGGCTTGGCCACCCGAATGTACTTATAAATGGCGGCCAAGCCTCCTAAGGTACTTTGTTGATATAATGTCTCGAGGATAGGTTGAAGGATTGCATCATTCCCCCAGATAGTACGTTTGTTTCAAAGCATTCATGAACCAGTAGAAATCATCAATCACTTAAACATGGAGCATTATTTTTTTGCAGGAATAATTTCAACTGGAATGCTTCCGGTAGTCTGTCTGAAATCTCAACCATTTTGATTGCAATATGGCAATGTGTTTAACAGTTTATATTTGGCATATAAACATTCAAGGCTGAGAACGTCGTCTCGTTTTCAATTGCTGGAATTTGTCAGCAAACTTAACATGTGAAAATATTTGTATGAACAGAAAAAGATTCATGAACTAAGACAAACTGAAAAAGTTCCAAAGCTATGTGGCTAATAGAAATGGAGTTCATTAGTGCAGAACATCTCCACAGGGTCTGCACCAGATTTGTCAGTTCTTGATGTGAGATGTTACCCCACTCTTCCACCAAGACACCTACAAATTCTCAGACATTTCTGGGAGGGATGGTCCTAGCCCTCACCCTCCGATCCAACAAGTCCCAGATGTGCTCAATGGGATTGAGATCTGGGCTTTTCGCTGGCCACTGAAGAACAATTACATTTTTGTCTTGCAGGAAATCACACACAGAACAAGCTGTATGGCTAGTGGCATTTGTATGGCAAGTGCCGTTGGGTCATGTCAGGATGAGTCTGCAGGAAGGGTACCACATAAGGATGGTCTCCCTGTAATTTAAAACAAGCTCAGTCTGATGAAGCTGGGACATCATGCCTCAGACCACGATACTCTCCACCTCCAAATCGATCCCACTCCAGAGTACAGGTCTCAGTGTAACGCTCATTTCTTTCAAGATAAATGAGAGTCTGACCATCTCCCCTTGGTAAGACAAAACTGCGACTGAAGAACACTTTTAACCAGTCCTGTCTGGCCGAGTGAAGGTGGGTTTGTGACAATAGGGAATGTTGCTGCTGGTGATGTCTGGTGAGAACCTGCCTTACAACAGACCCTCAGTCCAGCCTCTCAGCCTATTGCAGACAGTCTGAGCACTGATGGAGGGATAGTGCGTTTCTGGTATAATTCAAGCAGTTGTTGCCATCCTGTACGTGTCCTGCAGTTGTGATGTTCGGATGTACCAATCCTGTGCAGGTTTTACACATGGTCTGCCACTGCGAGGATGATCAGCTCTCCTCTGTTTTCCTGTAGTGCCATCTCACAGTACACATTGCAATTTATTACCCTGGCCACATCTGCAGTCCTCGTGCCTTCTTGTATCATGCCTAAGGCACGTTCACACAGAGCAGCAGGGACACTGGGCATCTTTCTTTTGGTGTTTTTCAGAGTCAGTAGCAAGGTCTTTTTCATCTGTAAGCTGTTGGTGTCTTAATGACCGTTCCACAGGTGCATTAATTCATTTTTTTGGTAATTGAACAGGCATGGGAAACATTTTTTAAACCCTTTACAATGAAGATCTGCAAAGTTAAAATAATAAATTATCTTTAAAATACAATGTCCTGAAAAAGGGACATTTCTTGCAGAGTTTGTGGCAGACAGGGAATTTTAATAATTTTTCATTTTAATTTCCTCTTCCATATTTTTCTGGCAAGGCTAATTTGTATCTGTTTGGGAAAAGACTGAAAATGACAAAGATGCTAAAGAACAAGCAACACACCATTTTTGAATTCACAACCAATAAAATTTATTCAATTATATATTACAAATATGTACACTTCATGTAACAAGGAAATATTAAAATAGACATTTTTTTTAGAACTATCGTTCAAAAGGCATTATGTTGAAAAAATAGGTTTTGTGGGGATCTCACATTGAAAGTGTAAAAGTATGCATTTTTTCTTCTTCTATTGAAGCCACAACAAAGTTTTTTTACGTGTGTGAGTAAAAACACCAACAGACGATCAACACACCAGAGGTGAGAGGCTGTGGAGAATGTAGGGTAGCATCCCAAATTAAACTTCATGACCTACACACGACATTTAACAAGAGCCTGATTAGGGACCCACACCCGTTAACAGTAGTGCACTATATTTAGAGTCTAACAGTAGTGCACTATATTTAGAGTCTAACAGTAGTGCACTATGTTTAGGGTCTTACTAACAGTAGTGCACTATGTTTAGGGTCTTACTAACAGTAGTGCACTATGTTTAGGGTCTTACTAACAGTAGTGCACTATGTTTAGGGTCTTACTAACAGTAGTGCACTATGTTTAGGGTCTTACTAACAGTAGTGCACTATGTTTAGGGTCTTACTAACAGTACTGAACTATGTTTAGGGTCCTGTACACAGTAGTGAACTATGTTTACAGTTTTATTAACAGTAGTGCACTATGTTTAGGGTCTTGTTAACAGTAGTGCACTGTGTAGGGAACAAAGTCCCATTTCAGATGACAACCTCTCTGTGAAAGGACACGATCAACAAAGGCGGAAAAAAGGAAAGCTGAATGTGTTCAGTTAAAGCTTGCTCACTACAGACCACATGAGAGCCTCTTCTGGGTTCAGGAAATGAAAGGTACAACCCTGTAACAGCATGCACAGCTTCGGATTCACAAGTCAAACATGAACACCTTGCTGCAGCCCGGAGCCAACTCTAATCCAGAGAGGAGGAAAGAACAATAGAACCAACAAAACAAAAAGCGCCACAAAATCCAATCCAAAACATGGTTTAAGCCAACAACATTAACCCTAACAACAAACAGACCTTCACCGAGGAAGACACAGACTATATAATTAAAACAAACTTCAACTTTGGTCCTTTTAAACAGACAAAAATAACAAACAAAAACAAACAATACATTTTACAATCAAAATATCTATAACTTTTTTTTACAAGTTTAAAACCATAATTACATGGGTTATTTACAAATGCACAATCTTTGTATAAAATAAGTTAAAAAAAATTAAGAGCACAGAGTCTGTACATTATTTATGAACAACACGCACAAACTGAAGTAGTTGTTTTGGGACGCTGCGCATTGAGGAGCTCAGACCGTCTTCCTGGGTCAGTCATAAATGGCACCCTGATCCTACACACTTCACTGAAGTAGTGCATTACATGGAGGTCATAGAGTGGCATTTGTGACTGCCCCTAATGTCCGTGCACCCTCTCTCTCTGGAGGTCCTTCCAAGCCAATAGCAGCACCCAGCGCTGCCCAAACCACAGCCTTAGGACCTGGCCCCTGGGGTGAGCATGTGGTCTATTCGCCAGGATGCTGATGGAGCTCCAAACCCAGAAATCCTTTCCTTTTTGTGGAAGGAGAAAGGGGTTATGGGATGTTTCTTTGTTGCCATGGTTAGCGTGGTGCCTCTTGGTCGCTACTGCAGCCACCCGCACGGCCAACAGTGATTGTGACGCACACACGCGTCAAATCCATTTAAGTGCCTCACAAAATATTTCCTTCCATCTTCTCGTCTTCGCTCACGTGAGATTCCCATCAACATCCCTGAGGCAGACAGCCCTCGCCGCCCAACCTCTGCCTGACCTTGACCGTGGGGTGGTAGCCTAAAGGTCATATGGGCGTGAGGTCGAAGTCGTCATTGACCTCCACCAGCGGGATGTAGAACTCTGGGATCTCGAAGATGGAGGTGGACTTGTACGTGGCTGGATCCAGCTCTTGCAGCTTGAGCTGCCAGTGGAGGCGCTGCACGGCGTTCAGGGCTGCTGCCTCGTGCTGCTGCCGCATCAGCAGACAGGTCTGGAGGAGGAAAGAAACAGGAGATATCACTCCAAAGCTTTCCAAGGAACATCTTTACACCAAAAACATTATGACAGCATGCTCAATAGTTGTATTGAGGATTAAGGTAATTGGGCACATTTAAAAAAGACCAACTGTACCTTCAGTTTATCAAACTTGTCGTCCACATCTTGCAACCATGACATGAACTGCCGGGCATTGAAGCGATCTCTTACTGATGTCTTACCATCTTGGTCACCCTGGAAACCAAATACACAAACGTTAACATCCTGAAACTTAGGACTTTTATTTTTATTTAACCTTTATTTAACCAGGAAGGTCCCATTGAGTTACAATAACTCTTCTCACAGGGAGTCCTAGCCAAGACTTGCGGCAAGGTTTCAAAAAATAAATAAGACAGGTCAAAGTTGACATTTTTGACAAGTTTACATTACAGTTTTGACTTCTGTTAAGGCCATTATGGTTTATAAATAGTTTCACAAATAAAGAGACTAATTGTTATGGTGTGAAACAATTGTCTACAGCCATTATTTAAAATACATTGGATGGTTCACTAACTGATTGATTGCCCGAGTCACTGATGTCAACTTATTGATTGTACAGTATGTGACAACACTGACAGACTGATTGTAAAGTAGTGCTGGGCGGTATACCGGTTCACACCGAATACCGGTGTATATTTTTAATATACCGCCATACCGGTGTATTGAATACACAATGTCCGGAACACTGTGCTGCGCGACACTGTTTCAGATTGGACCGTTTTCAATGTTGCGCTTCTAAACATGCATGTTGCGACTGCGGCGCTGTCACTGATTGCGAGGCGTGATGAGGGTAAACAGTAGTGCTCTGGTTACGTTAGGGTAAAGATGGATGCTGCAGAACATGAAAACACAGAAGAACTTTTGCCAAAAAGAGGAGCTATGTCTGTTGTTCTGAGTTTTTTTTATCATTTTATGCAAGTGTTGTTGGGCTAAAGTTGTCGCAGGAGGAGGAGGAGCAGGAAGAGGGGGAGATAACATGAGCAATTTTCTCCACCACCTTAGCAGCAAGCACGTTTTGGAAAATCATAAATGTATCAAGGTCAGCGTATTCTGATTCCTCACTTCAGTAGAATCAAGCACGTCTTTAATATCATAAATGTATGAAGTTAACGTCAGCGTATTCTGATTCATCACTTCATTAGAATCAAGCACGTCTTTAACATCATAAATGTATGAAGTTAAGGTCAGCGTATTCTGATTCATCACTTCATTAGAATCAAGCACGTCTTTAATATTATAAATGTATGAAGTTAAGGTCAGCGTATTCTGATTCATCACTTCATTAGAATCAAGCACGTCTTTAATATTATAAATGTATGCAGTTAAGGTCAGCGTACTCTGATTCCTCACTTCATTAGAATCTTTGTAAACAGCATAATTTTCTTTATTACTAGTGTGGAATTATTCCACAATATTCACTCATCATGACAGTAAAATAGACCATCATAAGTCAATCTACTGCAATAATTCCTCTCTAAACCAGTAGAAAATGCTGGGAACACCTGATTATGGATGAAAAAAGAAATACCATGAAACCGGTAGAATTTTGAAAAATACCGTGATTTACATGTTTGGTCATAACGCCCAGCACTATTGTAAAGTATGTGACAACACTGACAGGCTGATTGTATGTAATGTCATGCCCCTTGCCTGGGTATCCGGAGGCATGTTGTAAACCTCAGCGTCCAATAGCACGGTGCAAGCACTGAAGGGAAGCGTCTGATTGGCTAGCGTTCTGGCAGCACGATAGTGGACTCTTAACACTTCCTGTTCGTTGGACACGATTAGTTTTTCCTGAGAGGAGAGGAGGCGTGTTAAAAACAGTAGAACCCAGCAGAATAAGGAGAGCACAGGAAGTTATGTCAGGAAGGCAAATGGTCCTGAGTGCAGAGACTTGTTTACATGTGTGAATAAAAACAGTAAATCCTCAGTGGAAACACGGTTACAATTTTCCCTGAAAGAAGTGTCTAGTGTAACAGCATAAATCAGAAGACGAAAAGCTAAACTCATGAGAAAACAAGGACAAAGACCCAAGCTAGGGAGTAAGGCTATGTTTTGAAATGATTCAAAAGACAGGGTGATATAAAATTAAATTACCACAGTTAACCTGGTATCCATAACTAACTGTAACAGGTAGGACAGATAATGTATACTGGATGCATTATTCCACGTACCCGCTCAATGCTGTGTTGCAAGCGTAGCTTCATACGGACAACCTCCTGTTGTTTGAACATCTCCTTCAGTTGTTCAGGAAGAGATGGAGGTGGAGTAATCTATTTCACAGAAACACAAACTTTTAACACATTTCAACATCTTCAGTATACCAGAAGTACTCTGGTATAAAGAAACCAAACCAAAAGTTTAACATCATGAAACATTTTAAAAAAATCATTAAGACACTAATACACTGGTGGACCTTGAGTGGAGCACATTAAAGATGCCCCAGATCTAAAATAACCGTCAATGGGAACAGAAAAAAGAAATTAAGAAAGTGCAGTCTTGTGGTGCGCCCAAGTAAAAAAAAGTATATTTAAATGTACTTGAAATGTATTTTATTTATCCTAAATATACTTCTAATATATTATTTTGGTATGTATATTTTG
>JACXGM010019634.1:0-18309 GCA_016801145.1 Umbra pygmaea
AGAGAGAGAGAGAGACCGACAGAGAGAGAGAGAGAGACAGTCAGCCATTTGATTAACTGCTATTTTATGGACCCACACAAAAAGCTGGGCAATGACATTTGTGTGTACATCCTGACCACTAGAGTGCAGTAGACTAAGACATACTTTATCAAAACTGCAGTCAAACAATCTGCGGTATATAATCTCAAGACCTCTATACTCTGTTAGATGAAACAATTTAAGCCAGATGGAACTAATTTTGTCCAGGCCTGCGGATGTGTTAAAGATGTCCCCCCCCAATTGACTACTGACGATTTCTCAGGGCAATAGGTGGCTGATTTGCATTGACCATGAGGCTTCGCAGCCACTCATGAGCTATCGGCACAGTCAAGGTTCAAACACTGGCTGTGGTAATCAGCTTGATGATATACAACAGCGGCTCAAAGGACTGGAATCTTAAAACCTTCAGATATTATGAAGATCTGTGACAGATTTTTGTTAAATTGATTTGTCAGGTTATGCTTTGAGAACATTTGCACAGACAGAAATATCAAGATTTAAGGTCAAATGTTGAGAGTCAAATTTTACTTGATTGTCACATTTTTAGCATCTGGACATCAGTATATTTTGTAGATGCCAGATCGCAGGACAGTTCATTCATCCTCAGTCAAACAGAGCAACCTTGACTTCTCCATTATATACAGTGCTGTGCAAAAGTCTTAGGCACAGTAGACATTGTTTGACTCAAATCTAGTTGTAATATTTCAGTTTGTGTACTGCATTGTGGCCCTTTCACATTTTCGTTGTAGCCCTGAACTAGCTCACCTGATCCAAGCAGGCAAGGGCTTGATGATTAGTCGACAAATTAATTCAGGTGTTCTAGCTCTGTGATAAATCTAACGTGGCATGGATGGGGGCCACAAGGAAACGTTTGAGAACCACTGGCATAATGCACTGATAGAACAAACCCGATTAACTGAAACAGAAATGGGGGTAGAAGGAATTATCTTGGGTGAAGGATAATCAAACTAAAAGTTGGTGTGACAGGCATTGTTCATTTTTCTGCTCTTTAAAGTATACGTTTTATATTTAGGAATGTTCATTTCTATATTTTTGAAAGCGTATTCTGTTCATAGATTATTTTGTACAGGTGCCTAAGACTTTTGCCCAGTACTGTACATCTATTAATATATATGGGGAAAAGGATATATATATTTTAAATAATTTGTATCTTTTTCCCCATCTTCTTTCTCTCCAAATTCTCACGAACCCTGAATTGTCGGCAGCTCCGCAACTGGAGATCTAACGTCTGCGCCCTGCTAACGCGATTCATATATTCTATGGACTATCAACTTAGAAAAGTGTACACATCAATAAGTCTGATACATTAAATGCCTGAAATGTAGTGTAGAAGATAAAACCATGAACCTATGAACTGGATAGTGAAGAGGCAGGCCTCAGTCAACAGAGTCCAGCGGATGATGGCCTTCTCTGCCGTATACAGACCTTTCCACATGATCAATGAGACACCTAGGGAGAGAAGGAGCGATTTAGCACTACCCTTAACTAGACCTTAAATACAGACAGGCTGGTATTTAGCAGTACAATCAGCTAGACAAATACAGACAGGCTGGTATTTAGCAGTACAGTCAGCTAGACAAATACAGACAGGCTGGTATTTAGCAGTACAATCAGCTAGACAAATACAGACAGGCTGGTATTTAGCAGTACAGTCAGCTAGACAAATACAGACAGGCTGGTATTTAGCAGTACAGTCAGCTAGACAAATACAGACAGGCTGGTATTTAGCAGTACAGTCAGCTAGACAAATACAGACAGGCTGGTATTTAGCAGTACAGTACAGTAAGCTAGTCCTTAAATACAGTCAGTATGAGATTTTCATGAATGGCTCACCATAGTTTATAGATCAAACTACTTGAGTGTTTGTGAATCCTTAAAGGATTTTCCAACATAGCTTTAAACACCATGAAAAAAATAATGTACACTGCTGCTTGAAACTTTGTGAACCCTAAAGTGATGGTCATGATTTTTTAAATAAAATATAAAAAAAACTTGTAAAATCCTTAACCCTAATTCATAAATAAGACATTCCAAATTAACCAAAACATTTGACATACTTCAATAACCAACGTCTATTTTCAACAAAAATCTCAATTAGTAGCAATACCAGGCGCAGATGTTTTACTCTACAGAATTTAGGCAATTTAGTGGTTTGGGAGGTGTCTGGCTTTAGGTCCTACTAAGTTATCTTGTTTGATTAAAAGTCAGGGGCCTCATTTCTCAAGCATCAATATAAACAATCCTATTTGTACTTACGAACGGAAATAAGAATGTGTACACTTAAAAAAAGTGGGATTTATCAAACGATCCTTTGACCGTTTTATGCACACCGGTTACAAATCACCATTAATAAATATTACTTGTTCCTAGCATCAGTGGTCATTTACAGCCTCTACAATTTGCATATCACAGCCCTAATTACACAAATATGGTCAAAATCATCTATAAAACTTGCGAGAAACATAAGCTACAATGAGGTTCATGAAATATACAACGTAATCCAAACATCCGAGCTTGACATGTAGTGTAACATGGTGGTTACTCGCTTGACAGGTAAAAAGTTCAACTTCGCCAAGGAGATGAGTTTAATGCATTGGAAAATAAACTGTTCTTAAAACAAATATTTAACAAACAATAATAGGCATCCAAGCTGTAAGAGCTCAATAATGTAGCCTAGTTAGAGATAAATGCCATTATATTTGTTCTGCTGAATAAATGAGTCATGCATTCCACCTGACATGCATTTACATTTATAAGTACATTTTACACGCATCACTGGAGAATTGAGTGAAAAGCTGCTCGATAAACATAATATTCTTCAGGTGGCCTTTTATGTGAGTGCCATCTATTGATCTGACCGTTTAAGAATGCAAACCTGTAACGTAACTCATTATCATATATGAGCAATAGCGTACGGACAGTATGACACAGCGATTCGCTCGTTCTTGGTGAGATATGATCCTACTAAATAGTGCCCGTAGTTAATTAACTCATTAGGTGCTATTGTCTCTAAAATACAATTTTTTACGTCCAAACGAAATCTGCTGTGCCACTAGCTTCTCTGTTAATATGTCAACTTTACAAACAGCAAACCATCAGAGGATCAGCTTCTCATTCAAATTCACATCTCAGTCTCTTTCAATAACTCAACAGGTGTTTTAAACTTGTGCGTAGTGGGTACACATGGTCATTTCTGTACACAGATTTACAAACATTCTCGAGCAAACATTCATATTTATAAATCCCACACTTTGCGTAGAAATGATCATACACATTGTTTATGCACAGATTTGTGTATATGAACACTTGATAAATGAGGCCACAGGACTTAACCCTTTAAAAACACACACATTCTTTCTCCTGAGCCCTTCTTTGGTAGATTTGCTTGAATGATTTAGGTCAATGTCTTGTTGGAATATCCATTTTGGCTAATTTCAATTAAAACAGCGTTGCGAAGGAGTGGCACATTGGGCGAATGAAAGAGGGGCGACGACATCAAAAGCATACAAACAAACCAACCAACCCTATGCGCGATGCTTGCGTTGCTATTAGCAGGTTTTCACAATGGTGTCCTAAGGGCGGAAAGGGAGCTGCAGCTATGACGATCAGGGGCACGCGCCAGAGGGCAGCTGCCAATTGTCAAAATGCCGCCTCAAATTTGTTGCATAATCTTGCCTAATGGGCGGGCCGGCATTGGATTTGCCAAAATGTGGCCTGATCTTTAGGGTGGTTTCATAGCCTTCCCCAGACTGACATGCTCTCATTAACACTTCCTGATGTCCTCTAAGGTCTCCTTTTCAATTTGTGTTTTGCAGTAATCTGTATGGGACGCACCAAACCGACCAGTTGTGTGTGTGTGTGTGTGTGTGTGTGTGTGTGTGTGTGTGCGCGCGTGCGAGCGCGCGAGCGCATGTGCGCGCGTGTCTTACTGAGCAGTGCTCCTCCATAGAGCCTAATAGAGATCCTGGTGGTCCGGATCTCAAAGACAAACTCGTACAGCTGAGCAGGAAAGATCAGAGCCTGGAAAGAAGAGATCACAGTTATGTAGACGTGTGGACACTAGGAACAAGAGACCCCAGAGTGATGTAGATGTGTGGACATGAACCCAGCACTAACATCCACTTCAAACAAATCATCTGGGGTCAATTTTACAGACAGCAATTAAGCAAAGTACTAATGAGTATCTCAAATAAGATGTGCTACTGTATGTTAATGCTGGGCTGGCACAAAGACCTGCACATCTTCTGCATCACCAGAACCATGGTTTTAGAACACTTTTAAAGGAATTGCAATGGAAGGTACAGTATACAGCTATTGTTTTTCAGCAGGCTAATCAATAGTACCTACCATTAAAGCTATCGTTGTGAACAGAACGGCAGACATAAGAATCCATATCCTGAGAAAACACACAGGAGAAATAAAGATGATTACGTCTTGAACATTATTTGTCAAGAACACAGTATTCACACAAGTCTTAAATAAAACCCTATTCCCTGTACCATGCACTTGGGCTGTGCCAATTATACAGGGAATAGGGTGCCATTAGGGTCACAAGTACTTGATCGAGCTCCCTAAATGCTTCATGTCTTTAAAAATTTTCATTCAAAATCAACCAAGCAGTAACCATAACGATGTCAACAAGCAGTAACCATAACGATGTCAAAAAACTCTTTCACCTTCAGTTCTACTGGTAGCTCTTAAAAACAACAATCATAGTAAATTATTCCAGTTCCAGCCCCTAAATCGCTTCCCACTTAGCAAAAATATTTTTGAAAGACGTCTATTCAAACACAAAGATGTATTTTTAACTTCTTTTCAACAGACTTAGTGAGTATCCACGCCCACTTTTAAAATGTTTGTTTGGGTGATTCAGTCAATTCACTGAATAAAGGACTAACATGAAACAGAAAATTCAGTTTTGAATATCAGGCTATTAGTAAATGATTATGTAACCCAAATGGCACCCTAATTCCCTAGGAAGTGCACCACCTTTGACCAAGGGACCCTATTCCCTGTATGGTGCCATAATATTGAACCTAGGAGACCTCATGGTGCAATTTGGGAAGCATACGGTGACTGGCGCTCACAGCAGCTAGGCGTTCTTTTAAATCGTTACAGAGGAATGAATACAATAAGCCAGAGAGCTGACATTTGCAGCCTTTCCATTACATTTCTTTTTACGCCTGTGTTCCAATAGGAAATTGGGTGTCATTTTGGCCTTAGAGTGGAAAACATGTATTTTTTAAAGTACCATCATTTTATATTCGGTTCTTGCTGTACTTTTATTTTGATGTTTGACTATCTTTTTACTATGCCAATTCAATCTGTGAAATGGAAAAAACAAAGATAACAATGGTGACCCAAATGATGATTATGGGACCAAACAATAAGTCTTTAATAAGGGGTCTCTCATCATTTACACAGAAGCACTAGGGACACAATAAAAAACATTGACGCAAAACACCATTTGATGAACAACCGATTACAGCAATATCATGGTCCCAGAGTGGCCGATTTAGGATCAGTTTAGCCTTTTCAGTCACACTAAATGTAGTTCCATTGACCTACTCGAGATCAGCACATACTGGCTGAGGTACTGTACTAACAGACCACATACTGGCTGAGGTACTGTACTAACAGACCACATACTGGCTGAGGTACTGTACTAACAGACCACATACTGGCTGAGGTACTCTACTAACAGACCACATACTGGCTGAGGTACTCTACTAACAGACCACATACTGGCTGAGGTACTCTACTAACAGACCACATACTGGCTGAGGTACTCTACTAACAGACCACATACTGGCTGAGGTACTCTACTAACAGACCACATACTGGCTGAGGTACTGTACTAACAGACCACATACTGGCTGAGGTACTGTACTAACAGACTCTGGACTCACCTGAGGCCTACTGGCTCCCGAACACCAAACTTCATCTCATTTCCAAGCATCTGACTGATCTGGAAGATTAAAAAACATCTAATTTAAAATTAAAAAGTCACAAATAAAAATTCTGTAATTTCATTTTTTCTTTATTGCTTGTGATGTAATGTTTTATTGGACAGGTGACAGTATGTGGCTTTAAGAAGGAATAATGAAGGAAAAACATTTATTTAGGGCTAATTAAGAAGGAAAAACATTTCTCTCATATTTTAACAGTTTGCAGAGGCTTCCCACAGATTTTCCTTAAACCAAGTTAGTATTAGTGTTAATCTTACTATTGTAAATTAGATATACATGTATTTCCATGTGATGTGTTTTTATCTGGATGTTTTGTGTGGGGTTTGGGGGTAGGGGAATCAGGTGGAGTGGATATGGAGGAGGGAAGGGGGGGGTATGCCAGAGAAATGCTTTAACCCACCCCACCCATCTTTTATACCTATCTAAGTGGGGTAAACATCTATGTTCCCTATATCCTAGCCCTAAACCTAACCCTAACCCTAACCATACCCATACCCTTACCTTAGTAACCCACATTTAGTGTCTAAAATTAACATTTTAATAATGCCTAACCCTAACCGGCAATGCCTAACCCTAACCCCAATTCTAACACTATGCCCAATCAGTCCATGTATTTGATCCATTTCTGAGAGCTCTACTAATCATCAGGCCCTAGATGAATGAATCCAGTGAATTCCGTGTCTACAGCTAAACTCCGGATCCTCTGGGGTGCCTCATGGACACATGTAGGGGGAGACAAAGCCTAGGGGCACTGACAGATGGTCGAGCTGGGGCATGTATGGTTCAGTTTCAAGTACTTAGAGTGCAGAAACAAACTCAAGGAAGAAGGCTTGATAATTAGCAGACACGTTGATTCAGGTGTGCTAGCTTTGGAATACATTAAATACAAAGAATGACGAGGATTCCGAAAGAGATTGAGAACCAGGGAAACAGCGGACTAGATTATTATACGCTCATCCCTTTCCTCTACACCAGCTCCTCACAGATGTCTTTTTCATATTCTCTAATATAATACAAAGGTCAAAGGCTTCAAGAGCTTGGCCAGATTAAGCATTCAGACCAGGCAGTCAGACAGCGTACGATTGATCCAATATCCTCAGAATAGGCTGAAGGCTGACAGAGAAAATAGAGGCTGAGAGAGGAAGTCATATTCCCTTTATTGTACTAGTTAGCACTTGAGTCCATGGGGTTTGGGGTAAAAGTACTGCACTAGATATGGAATATTGTGCCATTTGGGATACATCCAATGATTTGCAGCATGGCATTAGGTGGTGGGATATTGCACTGACAGTAACCGCTATAAGCTTCAAGCAAAAGCCAATATTAGATTGCCAAAATCAAAAAATAAATGTGTGATCTATTTGGCTGTGTATCTCGAGCATGCTCAAAGGACAGTGTCAAAAAGGGTGACTCCTTATGTGATATCAACCGGTGGCCAAATGACTGATGATGTGAAACAGACTGAAGAAATCCAGTCTGAAATACAACCACACGTGTTCTCAGCATGTTTTTACATATATGTATGATAGGCAATAGGGTGTGAATAGAACAGTTTTATGTTCAACAGTTCCTTTGTATTTTACATAATTCATTTAACACCATTACATAAACTAATGCATTTTACCATGCCTTACGCGTATTGCGTTAAGGACCATGCACCTTGTCAAACGTTGGTCGGTTGTCCCTTTGGTCCTCTCCCAAACGAATCCACAGTGAGAGTGCCTCTCCAGCAATAACGGTTAGTCAAGTCACACCACGCTGACATGCATGAATATTTCACACTGTAAGTGTAGTTCCTGTTCCTCCCACACTGCGGTGGCCATGTTGTTTCAACCTGTCATTTTATCAGTACCTGTGCCCTGTTTATACCAGTACCAGGGCTTTATTCGACACGGCAGGTAGAGAGAGACCGCAAGAGAGAAACAAAGGAGAGGAGTAAACAGAGAAAGAAAAAGAGGAAAAAGGGGAGGAGGGAAATAGAGCATGAGGGATGGTGGTGAAGTGACGGGCAGCTTTTTGATGCCTGATCAAAGGCAAACTGAACAGAGTCAGTGGATTCATGTTAGTACCAGGTTGCCATCTGTTGTGACTTCTGGTGACCAGGAGAGAATGGTAGCAGTCTATCAATGAAGCCTCAGAAGTTCAAGGCTGACTAGGGGACAAAAGGCATCGTCAGTGGGAGTATCTTTGTGGGTAATGAAGTGTGTAACCTAGAAATTGGGTTTCTTACTTACTGATCTGATTCAAAATGAAATATGAATAACCTCAGAGTATGATGAAACTTTTATTGCTAATGGCAGCGTGCACTACGATTGTCAACATGAGACATACTGCGAAAAGTGTTCTGAAACTGTCTGATTGCCTGTATTGACAAAGCCATCAATTCCACATGGATATCCACAGAACGTGGATGAATCAATAAGGCCTAGAAGATGCCCATGAGAGGTAAGCAAGTCACTCACACCAGTTTAGCATAGGGACAAAAATCAAGAGCAAAAAACAAGAAAAACAACCACACATTTTAATTCAATAAAGCAGTCCCATTGTTCCTGATGTCTCTATTCATAGATTAGATTACAGACAACCTGGCTAAAAAGGTAAACATTAAATCTCACAGACATACCGGCTGCCAAGGTAACCTTCACAGGTCAACCCTCTGCATATACACTTAGCCTAACTAGCAACGTTTCTTGGTACGTTGCCAGCAAATAAGTAAATGGAAAGAATAAAGTGGCTTTAAGTCACCGTGGCCCACAACATGGATCAATTACTTTTTTGGAATGAGTTAACAGAATAATGATTTGTAATGTACTTTACCTCTACTGAAGAAAAAAAAAGAATTGTCTGCATTCTACTCACCTTTGACCTATGAATCTCTCCGTCATCATCCTCTCCTCCGACCCCTAGCATCTTCCTGGTTTTAAGGCGACTCACCAGATCCGTCTGGCTGTGCTTCTTCATCAGTGGCGGGTGGGCCTTGCTGCTCATAGCTGACGGGGGGCTGGGGGGGGGGTCACACCGACCAAAAACTCCTAAAACGGATGGATCTAAGTTGGAGAACACGGTGGGTGTTTAATAAGGAACACAATGTTTCAATCAAAAGACACTAAAAGGCTTTTGCGATTGGTGAATATGGGACAGTTAAGATTAGTTCAGTACTGTAAGAGGAAAGTCCGACACTGTTATACTAGATACATGATTTCCCACAATATAGTCACAGAAATACACTGCACAGACCACCTGTGTGTTCATGTTTAGGTCTGTACATGTATAGCAAGCAAAGCAGCTGTGCAGACCAGCTTCATATCAGGTAGGTGTACCTCTGCTGTTTTTTTATTTTTACAAGAAAATGACCACAGTCCTTGAGATAGTATGTGTTAAATATGGTACAGTGGCTCTCAAAATATTCCCAGAAACGTGACAAATAATTTTATATTATTTATATATAAAATATCTATATATACACTGTATAAATAAGGTTTCACATGATTTCAGATTAATACATCATCATCTAGGAGGTCTCACATTTGATTTGTACATTTACTAATAAAACAACATGAGGATGAAGGAAAATTCAAAGAATCTGGAATTTGGTTCTGAAAATGACAAATCAGGGGTAGGAGATGGGAGAACTTCACTAGATATCGCTGTAAAACACAGTAAAAGCAATTAAGGAATGAAGACTCCTATGGTCTGATGAGACTCAACAGTAAGCGCTATGTTCACTGAAGGACTAACTCAGCATACCATCCTGAGAACACCATCCCTACTATGAAGCATTATGGCAGCATCATGGTATGGGGACGCTTTTCAGTATCAGGGCCTGAAAGCTTGTGAAGGTAGAGTAAAATGGATGCAGAAAAGTACACAAAAATCCTGGAAGAGTAGCTTTTGAAGTCTGCTAGGACTTGGGAGAAGATTAATCTTCCAACAGAACAATGACACAAACACACAGCCAAAACCAGTGTCTTACAAACAGGTTGTGGAGTGGCCCAGTCAAACAGTCAAAGAGCAGACCTCAAATCGCATCCAATTGAGAATGTGGAAAACGTTCAATCACTCTTCAATAAATGGCCCCATCCAATATAACAAAGCTTGAGCAATTTCAAAGAAAAATAGGTCACATTTCAGTTCCTGAACTTGCAAATCTGAAGCAAGGGGAAAACTTAAGTCACATATTTTAATGTCTTATAAATAAAAATAGAAACCTGATCCTTTTTACTAGTACTAGCAATAATTAAATACTGGGAGTTGGTGGAGTTACTTAGTAAGCAAAAAAGAAACAAAGAAACATGTAAAAAGCATTTGTAAGTGAGAGAGTAAATAAATCCCACACAGAACATTAGTGTGTCACTGCTTCCTGGAAACAAAGACAGTAGCTGTTGAATGACATGGGAGGATCTCCATCCTTTACAAATTAAATATCACAACATTTCAACCAGGACAAAAAATGGACAAGGCTCTCATTCACTAAAATTTGTTTATTCGCAACTATTCTAGAAAAACATGTTTAAGAGATGTCCTTATGTAAACAGATTGTTAATAAGCAAATCTTGAATCAGAAATGTAATACTTTTAAGTGATTTGTGAATACTGAAAGTCTTTAAAATGTCTGGCACATGTTCAGCTCTTTCAGGGTTAAAATGTGTGTTTCCAACCTGAACACAAACAACAATGAGACCAGCTTAGTCCCAGACACTGTGCCTCTGGTATTACGCACTGACAGACAGACAATATGCATGTCCATGAATTCACCCAGATCAAGACTGACCTTTCAGTTGAGTGGAAACAGTAGTTGCCATGGCGCTGGTAGTGGGGTGTGTGTGTGTGTGTGTGTGTGTGTGTGTGTGTGTGTGTGTGTGCTTGTGGTTTGGGACAGGACATAATGGCAGCAAGTCATTGAAATTCCTTACAATGCATTTGTGCTTGTTCTCATCTGAAATTATGGTCTTCAGTACACTTTACATTTATATGCAGGTTACGCTTGAGCTAGAACCCATAACAAACATTTAGAGGTGTCCACTAACAGAGCGTCAAGTGTGTGCTATAAACAATGCATACATGCAGAAGCTTCCTGTCGGTAAACACGATTACACCAAACAAAAATAATACACAGAATACGGTGTGGGACCCATGTCTTCATGACCGGAAATGAAAGATCCCAGGAATGTTCCAGAAGCAGGAAACATTGTCACAAATTGTGAACGAAAAACTTCATTTACAGAAAGAGAGAGCTCTCCTTTGCCAAATAAATCCACAATCTGACAGCTGTGGCAAATAAATAAGATTGGTTGAACAGCTCATCTAAAATGTCTAGTTTAATATTTCTCTGCCACAATTCTCCACTAACACTGTTTTGGGAATTTGCCAGTACGTCCTACAGGCTTCGACACTGCAGATGAGGTATAAACACGCCAGGAGCTATCACCTCACATTTCAGACCAGGTATAAACACGGCAGGTATAATCATGCCAGAAGCAATCACCTCACATCTCAGCATGATAGTGTAATTGCCTGCAGTATACTTAACGCTCCCAATCGGGCACGCGCCAAAGTGACATCAAAATGACTTAGATTTTGCTGGCGCGCAGGGATTTCGAGCGTGCGAGCCAAGGGCTTTTTCAGTGGCGTGCGACAAAATGGAAACAGGAAGCATGGACAAGTTGGTGTGCACAGTAAATGATTCATAATAACACAGTTAATGGTTCATAATAAAACTGTAAATGGTTCATAACAACCCAGTTAAGATAATCTTAGCCACTGTTGACATTAACGTCAATCCTGCTGCCAGTTCTGCCATCATGTACCTTTTCTTCTTCAAGTCGGTGAAAATATTAAAGTCGGTAGCCTCTCAGTTGTGATACCTCTGTTCAGGAGAAGACTGCAACTTGTGTTGTGAGCACCACGCACAAGTATAAATGGTTACGGCGCTCCCATGACTTCACTTTGGTGTGCGCCAGGTCGGGAATCTGTAGTATACTGTGCGCTTAAGGCCCCGTATGCAACTAGGATCTCTAAATAATTCCTGGCCTAAGCCCCTGTTTCACAGGAAAGCTACATCTGGATGACCAGGGGTTCTATTCTGATCACTGAAATTTAAATTACGCCCGAGGCCCCAGCATGGGGTAGTAAAAGTTGGCACAGCACTGCCTGAGATAAGGGCAGTCCCGGCTCCTGGCACAGGTAAATAAGGCCAAGGGTGCCACAGTTTCAGGGGCGCAAATTTGCAGGCATCCAAAAATGTTACACTATATGCCTGGTAACAGGAAAACTGAAATAATGATAAACGCTCGCTCTCTCCCTTCCTCACGAGCCATGATTGTACCTGACTGGGGGTAAGTTGGGGCTGATTGGGCTAAGTCGCTGAATTGCATGACAGCCTGCGTCATGATAGTCACAGGTTCAAGCCTGACTATGGGTTCACTGACTTTCCCCGGGCCTCCTGCCTGAGGCAGCGCAAATTGGCATAGCACTGCCCGGGATTTGGGATAATCTGATTTACCTATACTGCCACATCGCTCTCCAGCAAATCCTTGTGTCCAGACTGGGTGCCTGTTAATTCAATTGCAGTAGTTGGTGTACGTAATCATCCCGTGCATGATCCGACTAAAGACTTTTGTTTTAGATTCGCAGTGTGAAAAGAATCAGAATTGATTTGTCAGCTAGGGCGACATGTGGTTGGATAAACAATGTGCATGCCTTTCATCGTCCCACAGATCTGTGCAGGGAGTTGGAACTGCCAACAAGGCAGGATTAGAGGGGATTGTGATTGGGGAAAATAAAGGAGGAAGAGGGCACAGGGGATTGGTACCCTCAACTTTGTAAAAATCAGATGAGCCGTACATGAAATAAAGGTTTTGTACTTATAGCACCCCCTTGCAGACAATTTTCGTAAAATTCATATCAGAGGGTCATGGCAAACAAGAATCTAAAGTTTTGCGATGATAGCATTTATTTTGGCCGAGATATGGCAAAGTTTGTTTTCGTAGCTACACAAATTTGTTTGTGCGTAATTTGCGCAATATTCATCCAATAAAAATGATTGGGTCTGGAGATCCTACGTACCACGTTTTGTGCAGATTGGTTGCACGGTCTAGGAGGAGTTGGAAAAAGTAGGTTTATGATAACTTGCAATTATTCATCGTATAAAAGTATAGTCGGACATGGGTTTGGCTTCCACTGAATTCAGGGAACGCGTGGATGTGTATTTTTAAGGTGCGATGTACGGTTTTGGAGTTAAGGCCAAACATGTTTTTTCTGCTATAAAGCACCACCTACTAGTGAAAGTGGCTGAATTTCTTGCAGGGATCTGGACTAGTCCTGAAAATGGCACCCCACCAACCATGTACAGTTTAGTCTGTAGCATTATTTTTAGAGGTGGAAGAATAATTCTTAGGAAAACAACAGGGCTCCACTGCGTCGCTGGATCTGTGAACTGCGCTACCTTGCAAAGGCTTGGACCCGTAATAATAATAATAATAATAATAATAACTAAAGTTTTCAAACTTAAAAAAATTTAAATGTGAAAATTAACTAGTGCATACAAGCATCTCTAGATTTATTATTAATTATGGCTACCTCTGCCTGAGTTTATACACCTAAACCATTTCAGTTTAAATAATTGTTAACTGTTCACTAGTTCTATATTTACATATTACATCTTATCCAGATAATCTTACAAGTGCATACTCAGTAAATTTTCACAAAGCCAGGTGAAACCATCACAGAGCTGTATAGTAATGCATTAGTTATTATACAGATAATAAACCCAGTCATAAAGACAAAAGGAGTAATGGCTGACTGTGCAACTATATTAGGTATTCTTTGAAAATAGGGTTTTAAATGTTTTCTGAAAATATGCAGTTGTAATTAGAGGTTGCACTACAGTGTATGCCGTATGCTACTGCTACACATAATACACCTAAAACGATTATTAATATTTGTTAAAGCACTCAAGATAATTGAAAAAGCCGACGTGCAGTAGACATCTGGTTGATGTTAGCTAGAGGTTTCTAAGTACTGTTGAGTATCAAGCTGGGTTCAAGAGGCACTGCCAGGCTAAACAATGGAAAATAGAATGAAGTGCCATCAACAAAGCAGAGAGGCCATGTTTAGAAAAACAAGAACATAGAAATCTGGAAAGCCTGAAGTTAGGGCATTGGAATTTAGGTCTGTATAAAACATATGTACCTGTGATGTACCAGCATTAGTGATTTGCTGGTCAGTAATAATAAAAATAATAATAATTCCAGTCCAAGTGATCCTGAATGACCTGATATTTAAATAATAATTAAAAGCCACCTTGTGGTGGTCACTGCTAGCCATGTTACCCTATGGAATAGATCTGGACCAATCACAGCAGGGTAATTGACTGTTAGTCATGGGCTCATTACACCTTCTGAGCATCTGTGAAGCCTCTCAGCTAAAGTACGACAGTCCAAAATGGCCCCCTATTCTGGATTTAGTGCACTTCCTGAGCTTTGGATCATAGTATGATCCTAACTGTTTATGGGAATGGCTGCGATTTAGTACACATACGGTCATTTGGCTGATAGGCTGCAAGCCAATGTATTTAATTAAGGAGACTACTCAAGCTATAATTGGAATCACAATTCCAGACCTGTAGATGTCAGCTAGAACAAGAGGGATTAAACTGCACCCAATTGAGATAATAATATTACACCAATGTACTGTTTATTAATGGCTTTATTCGGGTTTATAATTACTTTCAAAAAAATTTAAGCAGAAACGGTTAGAAAAAAACAAAATATTCCTCTGTATACTTGTTTTAAGTACATTTGTTTTTTGTAAAATATTTATTGGAATAGGTCACAGATGTCGATTTAGAGTACAATAGAGTTGCGAGGTTTGTATAGATTTCCAGGTGACAAACCTGAGTCTCAGCTTCACTCAGTTGCTGTAGAAACATGTGTAACTCTTATCCCTGTATCAGGGGACCTGAGGTCTAACAACCAAGCAGGCAACCCATGAAAGAACGCACACCCCCACACACCCTCCTGTAAAGGGGCTCACACAATGTTTCAAAACAGGTTCACAGAGGGAAGTGCTGCTTTCTTGACAGCTCACTCACATTAGGTTCTTCCTGTAGCTTGAGAAAGCTACATTTTCTCTTCGGAGCTCCACCAAGAAGTTTATTAGTAGGTGGCAGAATTGTATTTCATATTGTAATGACTCCACCTGTACCACCTCTCCGACTCTCAGTCACCGATCTACTGATCACCGTTCTGAAGATTTCACCTCAGCAAAATTAGAGACATAGACCGACCACACACTAATCACCTCCACCACAACTCCACGATCACCTCATCACCACATCTATTCAAGCTCTGGGTCTGTGCCTGATTGTTGTGTTCATTACATTGTCTTAGTCTTTGCCTGTTTACTATACTGTTTCTTGTTTTGCATTTTGTTACTTAAAACTACTTCTGTGAGAATGCTATCATTGTTTCACCTGCCTCTTGTCTCGTACCTCAGATGCCTCACACATATTTTGAGGGTCTACAAAGAGTTAGGTCGAAGCAGGTCTTAGTATTGGTGCTTTTACAACCTGTGTTGTTGTCGTCTTAGTCTCTGTGTTTATAGTACATCAAATGTAGGCAGTATTCATAATTTATTATGGAATTAATGATCATAATAATCCCTCCAACGTTCTACTAATTTGCTATGTGCAGCGAGTCTGGTTGTGTGTGGGTTGGGTTAGGTGGGCGGGGGAGGTTCTGAGGGGGACAGAAAGGGAGTGTTAAAGAGGTAGAACAAAAACAAACGCTGGCAGTTTATGGGTGAAGTCTGTAAAATAAAGGGGCTTTTACCCAAATTTGTAGGCTTTTATCCAAATCACACCTCTTGGATTGTGACCTTAGCTCATATCAAAGCCAAAGCCTGTGCCTTTGATCTTATTTATCAACTGGGAGGCACTACAAAGGATCACTGCTGAGTCCAGGGGTTTACTGAAGTTGATGTGATCACTGGAAGCTTCCAGAATTTTGAATTGATCCCAAAATACATTTTTTATGTGTTTCAATTAAGACAGGAGTGTTTTTACATAAGAAACAAAAAATATTAAATTGTTACTATTATTATGTTTTTACCTACTTCACTACTATCTGCTAGGAATTCAAGTCTTTGAAAAAACCAAACTGGTGACCCATCAGTTGAAAACCACTAAGGCCCCATCCACACGTACACAGGTATTTTTAAAAAACGTTTTTCTTCATTTGTTTAAAAAAAAGTGTCATCCACACAAGCACGGTTTAAAAAAATCTCTGTCCACATAAAAACGCAAAAACGCCCAATCGTGTGCTGTCAAGAGCATGACAAACCAACAGGTGACGATATAACCCTAACCATAAAGCCATTTTGGCCAATCAGAAGCCTAAAAAAGGGTTATTACCTGTTCTGGTAGTTCTCGTCCAAAACCGGCGAGGTCTGTGTCCTGGGAGCGTAGTGTAGTCATAAGCAGTGACCTGAGCAATATTGCATTCTGATGCCTCTGTTCAGCAATATAATACGATAAATGTGTATGTATCGTTATATAAGCCCTGCTAGCAGCAAAGTTATTAGCAGCGATAGTTTGGCTACGTCCGCCATTGCACAGACTCTTTTACTTACGTTAGGGGTCATACTTTGGACCTTGTTTTTTATGGGACCAAATAAGGGCCAATAATATTTAATATATAATAGGTTGCAAAGTGATGTTTGCATGTGTAAAAAAGTTGTGTCTGGGGAAATATTTTGTAAATGTGTAAAAATGTTTTGCATCTGTACAAACATTTTGTGAATGTCTGCAAACTTTTTGTGCAACACTGGAGTTAAAAAACCCAAGTTACGTGTTGCGAAATTTTGAATGTGTCAAAACAGGGCCAAAACGCTATCCAATCAGCTCGTTGCTTATTGATTAGCCAATCAGAACGCTGCCCACCGATCAACCATTTCAATCGTTAATGTAGCTAGCATTACACAGGATGTTGTGTATTTATTATATATGTAAGCGATCCAGATTGCAAATGTAAATGTTCTTATTCAAATAATATACATTAGTAAATATATCACACTATTCGCATAGAGTTTAGTGGCATATTTATGAAATGTGTAATGTTTCCTTTGTTGTTAATCAATTTTTATGACGTTGAATCAAACGCTATTATTCTGAATGCGAAACTATGAATCCACTAAAGAATCTGGCTAGTGTTGTCACAATACCAAAATTATTGTTTCGATACCGATACCAAGTAGGGATGGGCATTCTATGAAACTTTCTTCTTCGATCGTCGGGAGAATTAACGATTGACTATCGATTAATCATTAATTTTTTATATTAAAATTAATTAGTTGTTTAACTTTTTATAAATAAATCCAATGAAAATATAAAAATACAGCGTGTTTTTCCTCGATGAGATCTTCATTACAAGAAGAACAACTTGTGGCAGTTAAACTGAATGTTTGGTTAGCATAAACTTCAGTATGAGCTGCAGTGCTGTAAAGCTGCGGAACCTGCAACTGCGAGCCGGCGTTCTTAAACAGAGACCATCGTTTGTTCCAAAATAATAAATAAAAATAAAAATCATGTTAAACAATAACATAATTATAGCCTAATTAGATCTGGCAGGTTTTGTCAAAATGTAACTTCAAACTCTTCGAAAAAGAGGGTGAGAGAGATAGCTAAAAGTTAATTAGGCTATTTAACAAATTAGGCTACTTAAAGCCTCATAAAAATAACTAGTAACTCACATACAACTTCTGCACCAGTTTACTGATTTTTGTTAAGAAAGATAAGCATTGACATGATCTGGGGTCAGACGCGATCGCAACCTTATGACCGTCAGTTCAGCCGCAGAAACACCGGCTCTGGGGACTGACGTTGCCGGGATGCACAGATACCTCAGCGCTAACTTGGCCATCCCGGGGAGAGATGGCAAAGTGAGCGGAGTGAGCGTTTGGAGATCCCGCTCCTAACTCACTGAGCGGTTGTCCAATGACCATGTAGCCTACACGAAAACCAAACAGTTTTTAAAGTACAGTAATATACAAATATTAATACAAGACAGTGCAATCTCATTATACAAATGTACTGTATTTTCTATATAGGCTAGATAAATTGTAATGTTAACAAACTTAAAAGATTCCATGTGGTCACACAACGAAAGGCTATAGGCTATAACGTAATACAAAGACAATGAACTAAATGTTTTAATTGATCGTTTTATAACTCGGTCTAACCAGTAGATAGTGTACGCACCTCGTTCCTTTCTGTTCACATTTG
>JACXGM010019635.1:0-18293 GCA_016801145.1 Umbra pygmaea
ATATATATATATATATATATGTTATTCCGGTCTGACCTTTGCCTAGTTTTGGATTATTCTATGCCTTTTCCCATGGACATTTCAACCGGTGAAGAATAAACATTGTTCTTTATTACATTTGGAGTGTTCATTACAGATGTTCAAAGAAAGAAATGGCTAAACAATCAAATTTCTGTTGTCAAGCGGTTGCTTAGCATTTATTACCCACTTTGCATGGTGTGGCTGATTGACAACAAATGGGTAATAAAATGCAAGTAATTATAGTGCGGTTTGCAATCTCCCCGTTAGTATCTGTCTTAAAGCCGGGAGATGGTGACAAATGTGTGAACTGTGTTGTGCTTTCAGGAAATGTAAACTAAATACTTGTCATTATGATACAGACGGATGAATGTGTTGTAAACAAATATGGTCATATTTATTAGCATTTTCTGGCGATCTTTTGACTGCTTTGTTGACAAAAAACTATACTAACAAAATATAGATTTTTGGTTTTGAGAATCAATACTAAAATTGGCAAAAAGACTATTGTGATATATTGCAGTAACGATTTGTTCTCCCATCCCTGGTGTTGTGTCTGAAGGGAGCTGAAGACGGAACAGTTCATAGGGACCGTAGACAAGGTAGCTAAGTTTTGATGCGGGAGCATCACTCCCTGTACACTAGCAAGTAACATTTGCTATGATTAAGACCCCAATTATTATATAGCAGTAGCCTGGAAAAATCCAGACCCTAATACGGAGAATATAAGGGTCTAGAATCGAGTAACGAAAATGACCCAGCTCGAGAGGCAGCACCAAAGCATGCATTTGAAAATCTCACAGTATGCAATTGGATAACACTACAACTTATCACCAGTGGTTTTTCGCTAAGCCTCTATGGCGGCACTAACTGGTAGATTAAAGTCTTGCCGTATAAGGTCGGCAAAACAGAAAAAAAGTCCTTCTTAAAAAGGAGCGATTCGAGCGCCGTCTTCTGTTCCTCTTTTAGACAAAAAGCCAAGTCTAACTCGTTCATTGTAGTGGCCAAAGCAGTTTTAAACAACTGGTGTTCATCCATAGCGATCTTACAATGTTTACTAATGACTTCGAGGTCGCAGCGCTGTCGTCATCTGTTTAACACGCCTCTGGCACGCCTATATCAGATAGACTGATGTGATTTGTGCAGCTCAGCTACAAGGGCATAGTTAATGAGCAGAATTACTCGGTGCCAGAGTAATTTGCTGAGCAAATTCAAATTGTGCTCTCACAAGAACTCTGGATTTCCAGGGTAATATAGCAGGCCATGGATTTTAAATGATTAAGCAATTTAAAGAATGCTAAGTTTTTGTTTAAATGTTTATTTAATGAATCAACTACACGCACATGAAAAGCACCTGAAAAAATTAGAGAATTCCCCTCACATCTCTACATGTAGGGTAAGGTGGGGTAACTGCCCCCTCCCCCCTTATGTCACATAGTGCCTACAACACAATGTATTCCCTAACACTTTCCCTGGCTGGTACTGATCATGCACAAATAAAATTGTCATTTTTTATCTTTTCATTTAATTATTATTGGTTACCCATTTAATATCTTCCCGATCTGAACACAAGAAATCGCTGAAGAGCGACGTGGAAGGATAGACTTATCTGATTTATCTAACCCAAATTACAGGGAGTGCCATGCCAATTTTGCGCTGCCTCATGCAGGGGGCCCGAGGAATGTCAGAGAACCCATGGTTGAACTCGAGCCCACGACCATCACGACGTAGACTGCCGTGCAATGGAGAAACTTATCCCACTATGCCACGGGTAATTTCGACCCACTTTTTCCATCAAACCTGCCTTATTCTTTGTGGCATAGATTACGGGTTGTGTTTTTAAGAGAAATGTGGCTGCTAGTCAATAATTTAACATTAATGCGGGGAGCCTGTTCCATTGTTGGCAGCCACTTAATTACGTATACCTGTTTAACTGTTCTTAAAGCAAATATCTTATCAGCCAATCATGTGGCAGCAAGTCAATACACAAAACCAAGCATCAGAATGATTGTATGAGAATTGATTTAAGTGACTTAGAACATGACTTTGAACGTCTTGCGCTTTTGTAGCCCATCTGCTTCAAGGTCAACGTGTTGTGCATTCAGAGATGCTCTTCTGCATATCTTGGATGTAATGAGTGTTTTTTTTGAGTAATTGTTGCCATTACTCTTGCGACCGAGAATCATTATTTTATATATAGCCTAAATACTGTAAAATACTTTTAACATATGCCATCAGCTATGGTCATGCTTACATTTAGACACTAGGATGGTAATGAAATTTGAATGCATTGAAAAAAATTACACTTTCAAAAACTGTAAGGCTAAACAAAATTAGAAAGTGGTGAACTATATTTAACAACAATCTAATACCATTATTCATTGTATTTTTAAATGTTTCCAATGTTTTTTTCCTATTTTATTGTAAGTAAATGGCTTTTATTTTGAAGGCAAAACTTGGTGCAGCTAGATATCCACTGTTGTGGCTTATGGCTATTATGGCTAGATTCTTTTAGCTATGTGACGAAAGCCTCAGCAATAGCCAAAAGTTGGAATGAATTAACTTTGTATTGTTCAAGACATTAGGTTATCTTTATTTAAACATTTGGCATGAAACCAAAAGTGCACACAGTCATCCCTAAATCTATGTTTTAAATTTTACACACTGCTGATGGCAAGTCTCAATGTCAATAACTATAAATCAGTCCCTCCAGAAAAATGTGATTATGCGATCTCATAATTCAATCCATAATCAGCCAAAGTCTGCATATTTATGCGGGGGGCGCATGTTTTCAAATATGCTGCACTTTCGCTGCATGAATTTCCGATTTCCATGCAAAATATGCGAGGCTTGCATGATTTCATAATCCCCGCATTTGTTGCAATAAAGTCACATATATCAAGACAAGTAGAGGTGGGTTGATACCAGTACACAATTGTATGTGTTTTGATTACAATGTGCGGAATTAGTATATGTTGCCTATTTACGTCTATTTATTCCAATTTCACACCGTTAACCATCGGCATCTGTACAGCATCAACAGGGGTCGCCATTGTTGTTTATGTGTGTGCGTGACGTCAAACTGTAACTGGGAGTACAACAATCTGGTACGAGTTCTCGAGTAGGAAGTTACGGGTTTGACTGTCGTTCCAAGGCAGTTTCACAGTTAGAAGGTTGTGAAAACATTTTACGGGTTGGCTGGAATGCACCATAAGTACTCGTACTTGTACTTGTGAAAAAGGCCCAATACTCCAAGCCGATACTTCCTCCAAATATATGAGTGTTATGCTGCACAACGCTTTACTGATTAGCCATACTTGGCCATAGTTGTTTTCTTTAAGTGCCAGAGAGGGAATAGTAGCCTACTGTACAAAGCAGTATAGATAGGAAACAGTTGTATTTCTCAAACATGTAACGATTGGAAAAACAATACCAACACACTGGTAAATCTGATTCACATAAATGTTTCAATGGAAATGTATTCCAGCACTATGCATATATTTCATATTGATTATAATGACAGTCTACTTCCTCTGTCAGAGACCAGCTTATAAAGCTAGACAACTGTATTTATTGTTATTTTAAAAAATAAAAATAAAAGTGATTTAAATGGGATAATGCTTCCCTGCAATATCAGGTGATATGTTGCACAAAAAATCAACATCTAAAATTCATATCATGCATGCATAGGGCTGGGCGATATGGCCTAAAAGTAATATGTCGATATTTTCAGAGGTTTGGACGATTCACGATATATATCTCGATATTTATCATTTTCTCTAAACATATAAAAAAAGCCATGACATAATTAAGAATTTTCTTTATTAAATGAAAATATATACAAGGCAGCATGGCCTCAATATGAACTAGGCCTATTTGTGTAAAACAAATGAAAAACACTGCTTGCCAGGCTGTCATCATTGTAAGCAAACCAAACAAAAAATATCTGATTGAAAAAAGTTCTGTAAGAAGAATTTGCACAGTGATAAAATAAGAGATGGGCCGATACCAATACCAGTACTTGGTGTCAGGCCCGATACTGGGCATAGGTACTCATACTTGTACTTGTGAAAAGGCCAGATACTCCAAGCCGATACTTCCTCCACATTTAAGAGCGTTATGCTGCGCAACGCGTTACAGATTACCCATAGATGGCCATAGTTTTAAATCTAATTCACGTAAATGTTTCAATGGAAATGTAGTGCTATTCCAGCACTATATATTTCATATTGATGATAACGACAGTCTACTTCCGCTTTTGAGTCCAGCTTATAAAGCTGTACTGTACAACTGTATTTATTGCTATTAAAAAAAGAAAGAAAAGCGATTTAAATGGGATAATGCTTCCCTGCAATATGAGTTTACACACAAAATCACCGCCTAAATTGCATAATCATTCCAAAGACGGAGCCACGCATCTTAGCTATTGAAAAACACTGTGGAATCAACTAGGCTATATTTTCCTCATAGCAATTCTCCAGTAGAGTTCAAATGGCGAAATACGATGCTATTTTTATGTATCCTAATATTTGTAAAATTATAGGTGCATTTATTAGAATCCTCAAGCAAACGCGCACATTTAACTACAGTACCGAAAAGGCTGCTACTGTAGAGTTGCATGAATTAATAATAAACCTTCGGGAAGGAATGACTAAAGTCGGTAGTTTGCAACACTTCTGGGTCAACAAAATAGTGGAAGTTCTGACATACTAACGTTAATAAATATAACTTTAAGGAAATACGATGTAGCCTATTTATGTTTTGTTTAGGTAATTATCCCTGTTTGGAGAAAGTCACTTCAAACAGACATTCTCATCTTACACAAAACGTCTGCAATGCTTAGTGCAAATGCGAACAAAACGGCTATTGCATTCGCTTTCACAAACTTAAAGCAGGGCTTCTCCACAGTAAATATTGGGACCATATCTTTTGCTATGGGATTACAATAACGCCTTAACTCTGTATGCGTATTTTGTGATTTGCACACATGTAAATAACAATCCACACAACGGTTTTGAATTTTGTAGTTGTATTTCAAGATCTGTGTGTGCGTGATGCAAGACTTGTAATAATTAACATTTTGCATGTGTACAACCTTTTTTTTTCAAGATGTCAAAAAATATTTACACACACAACCTATGAATTACACATACAACTCCTTATTTACACATACGCACCTTAAGCATTTCACATGCAAATTTTATTTATACAGACAAATCACCAAATACAAAGACAACTCACGATGTACAGACAAAACACTTTTCACTTGAGCTCTCGCACATTTTTGGGGGGTCAGGTAAAATAAGTGCCATAAATATGTGTGTGCGCATTAGATTTGCAGACTTGTATTTAACGCCTTGTGACTCTGTGGTCACATGACTTTGGTCAGGTGATTTGTGCTGCAGATCTGTAAAACTGAGTTTGTCCGTAAAACGAGCTTCGTAAAAAGTGATTCATGTGTGTGAAAACACAGAGTTGTCCGCAAATGAGGAATTGCACCAGCAGAGGGCGCTGTGTGTCAGCAGAGACAGGTTTATTTAAAGATAAGAGATTTATATTGGTAGAAAATAAAGTCTTTCGAATTGATTTGATTTTTTTCATCTAGACATCGATTACAAGTGATATTAAAAAGGGGAAACTAATAAATAAATAAAATGTAACTGGAAGTGGGAGAAAAAATTACACATTAGTATTGGAGAAAATATACGTAGAAATAACTTATTTTTCGGCCTGAGATTTTTGTTTTGCCAGCTACTGGAACTTGATTTAGGTTAGGACATGTCGGTAGTATTGCTTTATAAGATGTGCATCACTGATCTGTTATGTTTATATAATCGTTTATTGTGTCGTATTGTGTAGATGGGCGTTACGGCAACAGGATTGCCAGCTGAACTAGCTAGCTTGGTTAGTTAGCTGCCTTTTCCAAGTTAAATTACAGTACATTAGCCTCAGGTTTGCTAAATTAGCCATGGTCCCAGACCAGCGTGAAGTTGCCCCCCCCCCCCACGCGCTCCAAATTGACTCAAAATAGGCTCAATCTTTTGTGCTTTATTAGTGCAGGTTTGTGCCGGTACAAGTTTCGTTGTTACTACTGTCTTAATGATACAGTTGAAGATGTTATATTTTGTAAGATCTGGACACTCCAAAAGCACATCTCATTTCACCAAATCTCCTTCCAGTAGCAGCAGCAATCGATTGGAACAAACTACAAAAAAACTCTGAAACTCGTGAACACTCTCTCTTTTTAAATCACAAGTATCAACAATGTCTGATAACTGCACATTCCACACTAGTGTACCTCTACCGATTTGATCTAGTGCCTTCGGTTTTGCACCGCGGTAAAGATAGTTTTATATTCGCATGCTCCACGGTTACGACACACCGTCTTCGGCCGTGCCGACTGCCGAGTGCCGAATGTCGGACAATAAATACTGTAGCTATCGGTGAACCGAGTAGTTAGGGACCAGGGTAAAAGTGCATCACACAGAGCTTCGGTTTCTATACGAGAAAGTACACATTTCATCATGGCCGCGGGAACTACGGGTGCTGAGGGTGCTGCAGCACCCCCCGCTGACAGCACGTGAAAATGAAATGATATTAGCTACTTCAAATAAAGTTTTAGTTTTTCATACGGTTTTTAATTTTCCACCTTTATTCATAAAATTGTTCAAAATATAATTTTGTCTACAATAGAATATATATATATTTAGAATATCAGATTTATTTTCAAAATCGTCAGAATAAAAAATCTAATCTAAAAACGAATCAATGTCAGATAGCAGAAGGTCTGTTGATGACGGTCTAACTCCCAGCACCTCATCGAGCTGTTTAACGTTACTTGGATCAGACAATGAGCAGGATGTTGTTGATGACGCTAGCAGCAGGACTATCGGTAAGACTCTCTGTGTGCCCCCCCAAACATTGAGTTCCCCCCCAGGGTCCAATGTTAACTTTTTAATCACTGGCCCGGACTGAATTATTACTGGCCCATACTAAGTAAAAAGAAATACAAATCTGTGTTTCTTTGCGTAAATGCAGGGTTAATTGTCTGTGTGTGTGACCAAAAAACGACATCCATTAATGTATTTTCCCCTCTTCACAACATGGTAAGTGAGACACATGTACAGAGGTTAATTTTGTGCATCTCAAACTAAGTGTGGCTGATTTCACACGTTTTGTGAAGTTCCTGAATAAGAGCAAAATTACCAATAACGGGAGTTCATTAGTAACCAGTGATCTATAATATGAATAGAAATAATACAACATTTTTAATTAAGTAGTTAGTTATAAACACCCATTATCTGGTTATTCAGGTTGTATTTAGGAACTTCCCAAAATGGGTAACCCCAGACGCAATTAGTTGGTAAAGCACAACAAATACTGCAGTAGTCTACATGTGTCCTAGGATTTAGTAATATGAACAAAATATATTGTCAGGATAATTTAACATCTTTTTTCATTGTGATTTTTCCTGATTTTCTTCCCTTCCCAATGCACTCTCTAATTCTGCCTTGTCGGTAGCTCCACAACTACTTGTACAGAACCGTGGGATGACGAGGGGTAAACTGCGCACATGGTTCACTCAACCACGTCGCCCCAGCCGCAGATAATTTTCGCACTGTTCACCCAAAACGGAGGACTTTAGTCGGATCATGAACAGGATGATTACGTTCACCGACTATACTTCTGCGATTGAATTTACAGGTGCTTTTAAATATGTAGAATATACGTGTATCACAATAATTCAAACGTTTTTTTCATGGAATTCAAAGGATTTAGAACTAGTAAATATAATGACTGTATTTAAGATAATTTTATACGTACATTTACATTTTATATTCATATTTTTTCCATAATCAACAACAACGATAGGGATGAATTCTAAAAAAGCCTCTAATTGGCTGCTCCATTAAGGTTTGAAAAGACGCAATCAAATCTGATTTGTTTTTTTGCCCTTGTTAAATTCATAAAAAGATTGGAAGGAAAGAATTAAAAACTGTTTACCGAAATCACCTAGCTATATTTGGCCAATGTCCACAGCATAATAACTGAATAACGGTGTTGGTGCTCAATACATTTATTTTCGACCCACATAAACGGTTCTTTCGATTAAATTATCACATTCTTTTTAGTCCTGCGCTAATGAATACAACAATTTAATTGGTTAAAACAGATAAGCCTTAAAATATTATTGGTCAAAAAGACGACACCGATATTGCCAAACACAGAGGGAGAAGGAACCGCATATGACAAACATATATTTTACTTTGAGATGAGCTAAAATTAAAACAGATTAGGGACAAATATGACAAGCAAACCTTTTAATTCGAGACTTAAAATGGCAGCACCCCCCTGATAAAAGATGTTCCCGCAGCTATGCATTTCATTTATTAAATGTTTATTTGAATGTTGAAATGTTTATCCCAAAAAGCAACAGTACACTCTTCATAATACCATCTAACAGCCACAACGCATGCTTTTAATGCAAAAATGCACAATTTTTTAAATCGCTTTCTCCGTTTTTCAGATATTAATGTAAAAATGCATCAGTATACTCTCCATGGTACCATCTAACAGCCGCAAGACATGATTTTCATCAAATATCAATCATTGACCTTTATGGAATGTAATAAAGCTATAATAGCACCCTTTATGAAATAGCTTTCTTTTGAGATATTAATCTCAAACTGCATCAGTTAATTCTCCATGGTACCGTCTCACAGCCGCAAGACATGATTTTCATCAAATATTAATCGTTGACTTTTATGGAATGTAATAATGCTGTAATAGCATCCTTTTTGAAATAGCTTTCTCAGTTTTGGACATATTCATCTCAAAATGCATCAGTATACTCTCCATGCTACCGTCTAACAACCGCAAGACATGATATTAATCAAATATTATTGTTGACCTTTATGGAATGTAATAAAGTTGTAATAGCACCCTATTTTAATAGCTTTGTCAATTTTGGACAAATTAATCTCAAACTGCATCAGTATACTCTCCATAATATAATCTAAGAGCCGCAAGACATGTTTTTCAATAAATATTTACTGTTGATTATTAACGAAAATTTCTATGCAAAAAAGCACGCTTTTTGAAATAGCTTTCTGAATTGCTGAGATATCCATCTCAAAACGCATCAGTATACTCTCCATAGTACCATCTAACAGCATTACATTTCAATGGTTTGTTTTTAAGGAATATCTTAAAGCAATAAAATCACCCTTTTTTAAATAGCTTTCTCAATTGTTTAGATATTTTTACAATGTCCCTTGTATTGTATGTTAGACAAAAACAAATATTAAGAGCTGGCTGCCGGCTGGCTACCCCACACCTATCCTTCCCAAAGTTGCTTCCTTAGAAACACTAACACAGAGGATGGGGGGGTGCAAAGTATCACACCCCTCACTGGACCACTCAAGCACAGCCTGAATGGGAAGACCGAACCAATGCCTAATGTAAAACACCAGCCAATGGAACAAATATTATGACATTTGATGTTTTCCTGACCATAAAGGGAGAATTGTTATACACCTACAACCGCGTTGCACATGTCACGTTTCTCTTTACAAATAACTATGTATTTGGCTGGCCAGAATATGTAGGAAGGTTCCACAGAGTCAAACCTATGTTCCCCCCCCAGGGTGGTGGGACATTTCAATATCATGTAAATGTGCACAGCCAGGTCCTTTGTACTAATGGTATTTTAGCGCCAGTTCAGCGACCTAAAGTCTGTGAATAATTATAACATGTGGGTTTCCACTCGATAGCCAGTGACAGTTTTTTTTTCATTTCGTATGCAGCGGGAGATATGTGGGTGTCACTTGTTCGGAAAGGATAAAAGTCTTTGTTTAATTCAGTTCAAGGATAACCGATACTCCTGGCATACGTTTTGTTGCCATAGTGTTGTGTGTTAAAGTAGATTAATTACATTAAAACTGTAAAGTCTTTGCTTAGGGCGGTTTTAGGATTTTATGATGACATGTAATATTCTTGGTATTGTAATTTGTGATTTCATTTCTGTTAAAGAGGAATGCATTCCTGTTATACTTTTAATTGGAATTGAATATTATTGCTTTAAATCAAGCTTTGTTTTGCAAAATTCCAAATTTATACCTAATATCTCTGGAGGACATATCTTGAAATCATCAATAGCCTATTCTCTGCCTGCTCTTAGCTGCTATTATTACACACATGCACACACATTGCTGATGAGCTATTCTGGTTATCTAACGTGTCCTCACTAAGTCAATTCTACCCCAGATGAGACCTGATCTCCGGCTAAACTAGGTGGTTAAGTGTGGCGATTCAGCATGGTTAGAAAGTTCAGCCTCTATTAGGCGGCATTCCTTACTGACAGCGATACTTCTGAACAGTTCAGCTCCCGAAAGCATCCCTGGTTTGAGTATCGGGCCGATGTCGACTCTCACTACCGCTGGTTGAGGATGATTCATTGAAGACGGAGTTAGCCTGGACATACGTCATGTTTTAGTGTTGTTTGTACCAATCTAGGCAAGCTACCTAGGGGATCCAAGATAACACCTGTTAGAGCCCAGGTGAACTTGCTCAGCTAACTTATAAACATATGGAGACAGATTTATAGATATTAAATATCAACGAGGTCAATAAGATCATTATCCACATTTTTTATTAAGAATCCCTTATCTTATAACCAGGGTGGGAAATTAACTTTTTTGTCTACCAGCCAGAGTGGCTGGTGGATGCCGAAATTTTACCAGCCACTTCGATTTTTTACCAGCCACTTTTTCCCAAATTCAAATACATAAAATAAAACACATTACTATATTCTATATGGCTTCAATACATTAAATTCACTATAAAAACATATTAACATAGGTCAATTACTAAAGGGACATTCAGTGAAGACAAGTCTGAGGTGAATAATATTCCGATAATTGACCTATTGTGCTAATCTGTTTGCTAAGTGTATGTCCTACTACCATATTTTAGTCAGCTACTTTTAAATCACATATGCTACAGTAGGCAATTTCAACTTTGAGAGGTGTAAAACTTTACTGTTGTAACACCTGAGGTACGCCACAATATTTACACATTTGTAAATTCATTTTCTAATAATCTGTTTGGAAAACGTCTGGGATTACTAATAAAAATATCGAAGCATTGGTTAAATGATTTACATTTACATTTAAGTCATTTAGCAGACAGTCTTATCCAGAGTGACTTACAATAAGTACAGGAACACTACATTTACAATTTAGTCATTTAGCAGACACTATTATTCAGAGTGATTTACATTAACTACAGGAACACTACATTTACAATTTAGTCATTTAGCAGACACTCTTACCTAGATTGATTTAGAGTAACTACAGGAACACTACATTTACAATTTAGTCATTTAGCAGACACTCTTACCTAGATTGATTTATAGTAACTACAGGAACACTACATTCACAATTTAGTCATTTAGCAGACACTGTTATTCGGAGTGATTTACATTAAATACAGGAACACTACATTTACAATTTAGTCATTTAGCAGACAGTGATTTAGTCGTTCAGCAGACAGAGAGTGATTTACAGTACATTAAGCACAGGGGCATTCTTCCTGGAGCAATTTAGGTTGATGTGCCTTGCCCAAAGACATTTGGCACAGCAGGGAATCTAACCAGCAACCTTCTGACTACTAGTCCGACTCCCTAACCACTGAGCCATCTGACCCCCATCAAAGTTGCAAGTGCTTCTTCAATAATGAAACGAAACATAATACAACATTAAATATAATAAGAAACCATATTATGGCTATGTAAGATACTTGAATTAGAATCCGTTGTTAATAAACTAAGTTACAGTTGAGAATTTGGAAGTTGCTCGTGTAAATGTCTCTGGTAAAACGAGAGCAGCGTTTATCAGAATCCAATCATTATCGCAGACTAAAAAAGTGATTTTAGTGACAGCTGAGTCATCCAATGAACGTTTAGCATTCCGCAATGTTTGTGTGTGATTTTCTTTTTTCGATAACATAAAATCATATCGTAAACACATCAACTTCCCCATATCTGTAAATATACACGTTTTGTCGACGATATTTTCTATATTGACTTAATCTAGCATACTCAGGCTTAATACTGGAAACTAAATGGATTTGTATTTCTTTTATACCGCACTATGTTTATGGTACCGCAGCTCAAGGCTGGAGTTCTCATAGACTAGCTCCGTGAAAACCAATCAAATATGCACCTCGACAGAAGTGCGTCTTTCATGGTTGATGAGAAAGCTTCCGCATTTTTGTCCAACGCGTTAGTCTCCAATCCGAAATAAGTAATGTTTAAAGTAGCCAAATAAAAAAAACAAAAAAATGTATCATATGTTGTACAATTCACCCGCCAGAGTGGCTGGTAGATTGGGAAAAGTTCTACCCGCATTTGGCGGGTGGCGGGTTTTAATTTCCCACCCTGCTTATAACTCACGAACATTGCATCAGGGGGAAAAGAAAATATATTCATTATTATTGTATTAATTTCATAAGTGCATATTAATTGTATTGTTTTACCCCCAACTACATCATTAGTGTAATATTTAATCCCCTCTGTTGCCTCCCTTGTTGTTGGTCAGTCTTTATGAAAGTTTAAATATTCTGTGTTTTCAAGTCCATAGAGTTGGTTATTTATAGGGAAGTTCTTTCTCCCTGTATTCTTAGTTCAATAAATCCTTCACCATTGAAAAATGCTCGTGCCTCCTGCCTTCCTTACCTTTAACCATGACAGAATGACTAACCTCTTTAAGGAGACAGCGTTTTCCAGAAATTATGGAGCTAGGTTACTGGCCTCCTTTTGGGAGACAGTAGCTTCTGAAGAAGATTTGGACCTGGAGGATGACTTGCCATTTCTTCGGCAACAAAGCAGAAAGTAGAGGAGAATGACTTGGCAGAGGATTAGTCCAACCAGGCCTACTGCTCTTTGGGCTGGTTCTCCCATTCTCCATCCTACGTCTCTATCTCCTCAGGTCAGATCTCCAACTCACCTGCCTGTGCCTACAGCTCTTCAGGCCAGGTACCCAGCCTCTGTAACTGGACCCATTGTTCCTCGGGTTGGATTTCAAGTTCTTCTGTCAAGGCAAGTTCTTCAAATAAAGCTCCTATCCCACAGGTTAGAGCCCTTAGCTCACTGGTAGGAGCTCTTAGCTCTTCTGTAGAGGGTCCCAATTCTCAAGTTAAGGTGCCATGTTCTCCTTTTAAGGCCCCATGCTCTCCAGATGGAGCCTCTAACTCACAGTTAGAGCCAGTAGCTCATCAGTTAGATTCCCAAGCTCCGCTGGAGAGGGCTCCAGTTCTCTAACTGCAGGCCCCAGACATGTAATCAGGTCGCCATCTGCTCCAGACAAGGTTGCATGTTCCCAAGCCCAGATCCCTAGTTCTCAAACCAGGGCCCTGGATTCGCAAGCCAGAGCCCCTATTACTATAGTTCAGGCACTTGTCTCACTCCCTGCTGAAAAGTTCATCTGAGACCCAGCAAAATAGCTACCTTTGTTTAGTCACATAGGGGACTTTTTCCATCAGCCAATATGTGGTTCTCTGACTGGGAGGTACAAGGTCTCCTACCGGTGGGCTAATGAAAATCAGGTCTTGCAGCTGTTAAATTGTTCCATGGTAGAGAATACTAAAGAATTATGAGATTAATATCTCCAAAACAGCGAAAGCCATTTAAAAGAGTGCTATTGTAACTTTATTATATTCCATAAAATCAACGATTGATGAAAATCGTGTCTTGCGGCTGTTAGATGGTACTATGTAGAGTATACTGAGGCATTTTGAGATGAATTTGTCCAAAATTGAGAAAGCTATTTCCAAAAGGGTGCTATTACAGCTTTATTACATTCCATAAAGGTCAACAACTAATATTTGATGAAAATCATGTCTTGCGGCTGTAGGACGGTACTCTGGAGAGTATACTGATCCAGTTTGAGATTAATATCTCAAAAATTGAGAAAGCTATTTCAAAAACAATGCTTTATTTACTTTAAAATATTCCTTAAAAATCAACAATTGATATTTAATGAAAAACATGTATTGCGGCTGTTAGATAGTAGTATGGCGATTATACTGATGCATTTTGAGATGAATATCCAAAACTGAGAAAGCTATTTCATAAAGGGTGCTATTATAGCTTTATTACATTCCATAGAGGTCAACGATTGATATTTGATGAAAATCATGTCTTGCGGCTGTTAGATGGTACCATGGAGAGTATACTGATGCATTTTTACATTAATATCTGAAAAACTGAGAAAGCTATTAAAAAATGGTGCATTTTTGCATTGAAATATTCCTTAAAATTCAACAGTTGATATTTGATCAAAAGCATGCGTTGTGGCTCTTAGATGGTATTATGAAGAGTGTACTGTTGCTTTTTGGGATAAATATTTAAACATTCAAAAAAAACATTTAATAAATGAAATGTGTACTCTCTCGTATAGTAACCAAAGCTCTGTGTGATGCACTTTTACCCTGGTCCCTAACTACTCCGTTCACTGATAGCTACGGTATTTCTTGTCCGACATTCTGCACTCGGCAGTCCGCACGGCCGAAGACGGTGTGTCGTAACCGTGGAGCATGCGAATGTGTGAATATAAAACTATCTTTACCACGGTGCAAAACCGAAGGCACTACATCAAATCGATAGAGGTACACTAGTGTGGCATGTGCAGTTATCAGACATTGTTGATACTTGTGATTTAAATAGAGAGAGAGTGTTCACAAGTTTCAGAGTTTTTTTGTAGTTCGTTCCAATCGATTGCTGCTGCTACTGGAAGGAGTTTTGGTCAAATGAGATGTGCTTTTGGAGTGTCCAGATCTTACACAATATAACATCTTCAACTGTATCATTAAGACAGTAGTAAAAACGAAACTTGTACCGGCACAAACCTGCACTAATAAAGCACAAAAGATTGAGCCTACTGTATTTTCAGTGAATTTGTAACGTGGAAGGCGGAGTGACCTCAGAGTGACCTATACAATATTAATATCTAAACAACCATAGTAGCACAAACGAAAATGTTAACTGCACAAACCAGCACTAACGAGGCACAAACGATTGAGCCTATTTTGAGTCAATTCGGAGCGCGTGGGGGGGGGGGGGGGCAACTTCACGCTGGTCTGGGACCATGGCTAATTTAGCAAACATGAGGCTAATGTACTGTACTTTAACTTGGCAAAGGCAGCTAACTAACCAAGCTAGCTAGTTCAGCTGGCAATCCTGTTGCCGTAACGCCCATCTACACAATACGGCACAATAAACAATGATATAAACATAACAGATCAGTGATGCACATCTTATAAAGCAATACTGTACTACCGACATGTCCTAACCTGAATCAAGTTACAGTAGCTGGCAAAACAAAAATCTCAGGCCAAAAAATAAGTTATTTTTACGTATATTTTCTCCAGTACTAATGTGTAATTTTTTTTCTCCCACTTCCAGTTACATTTTATTTATTTATTATTTTTCCCCTTTTTAATATCACTTGCAATCGATGTCTAGATGAAAAAAATCAAATCAATTCGAAAGAGTTTATTTTCTACCAATATAAATTTCTTATCTTTAAATAAACCTGTCTCTGCGGACACACAGCGCCATCTGCTGGTGCAATTCCTCATTTGCGGACAACTCTGTTTTCACACACACAAATCACTTTTTACGAAGCTCGTTTTAAGGACAAACTCAGTTTTACAGATCTGCAGCACGAATCACCTGACCAAAGTCATGTGACCAAAGAGTCACATGGCGTTAAATACAAGTCTGCAAATCTAATGCGCACACACGTATTTATGGCACTTATTTTACCTGACCGCCCTACCAAAAATGTGCGAGAGCTCAAGTGAAGTTTTTTGTCTGTACATCGTGAGTTGTCTTTGTATTTGGTGATTTGTCTGTATAAATAAAATCTGCACGTGAAATGCTTAAGGTGCGTATGTGTAAATAAGGAGTTGTATGTGTAATTCATAGGTTGTGCGTGTGTAAATATTTTTTGACGTCTTGCAAAAAAAAAGGTTGTACACATGCAAAATGTTAATTATTACAAGTCTTGCATCAGGCACACACAGATCTTGAAATACAACTACAAAATGCAAAACCGTTGTGTGGATTGTTATTTACATGTGTGCAAATCACATAATACACATACAGAGTTAAGGCGTTATTGTAATCCCATATTTTGCAAGGTATTAGGACACTTCATCCGTTATCTCCTTCCACCTCAAACTTTTCCTGACATAAAGGATCACGTTTGAAAAAGATGCGGCTATGGTGATTTGTCTTTTAGCAGAAGTTTTCGGAATTGGACGACTTGGAGAATCCACATTGCGTAGTGTCAGGCATTCTTCCCATTCCACTGCATGTTTAGGGTAGTTGTGCTGCTTCTTTTCGAAGAAATTGTTTTTCAACAAACTTTACATAAAACATTTGTTTGCTGAACATCAGACCTTTTAAACCCGAACCACTTCCATATTACCGAAGACACATGGCTGCCCTGCAGCTAGCTTCTCCACTATCCATTTTGGCGGAACACTTTTACTGTGGCTACACTTCTCTGGCGCAGTTACAATTTGTGAAAGGGTTGTGATTGGTGGATAACCTCTGTGCACATGTCATGCTGTCACGCAATTGGGGCATGATTCGGCTAACGAGAGACTGAGAAATTGTATTTGTAAAACGTTACAGCATTTAAATAAATTCTCGATACTTGCAAAATACACATTTTCCATTTCGCACTAAAACATAAACTTGAGTATATCGAAAAAATCAATATATCGCCCAGCCCTATGCACGCATGCTTATTATTGAAAAACACTGTAGCGTTTTCCTCATAGCAATTCTCGGGTAGAGTTCAAATGGCGAAATACAAAATCACTTTTATCATTGCTATTTTCATGTAGCCTAATATTTGTAAAATTATAGGTGACTATATTAGAATCCTCAAGGAAATGCGCACATTTAAGTACTGGACCGAATGAAGGTCTGCAAGTTATTAGGCTGGTCATTGCTGTAGTGTCGCATTAATTAATAATAAATCTTCGGGAGGGAAAGACAATTGTTGGTTTGCAACACTTCTGGGTGAACAAAATAGTGGAAGTTCTGACATGCTAACGTTAAGAAATATAACTTAAAGGAAATATGATGTAGGCTAGCCTATTTATATTTTGTTCAATAGATTACAGTGATAGTACATATATAATCGTGTACAGATTACAATAAAACAATCAAATACAATAACAGAATATTATATGAATAGGTCATTATCCCTGTTTGGAGAAAGTCACTTCAAACAGACATTCTCATCTAAAGGGCAGAACACACCAAAAAACGAACAACTCGTTGGTGCAACTCTACAGTTTGTTACGGTTGCCCACGTCGGGCCGATTCGCCTTGGTCTTTGGGTAAAGATTTGCACTCGAACACACTGGCTTGACACGGCCGACCGCCCAAGCCCCACCTACATTGTGCGCATGCGTGAGAGTAAATATCTCACCATACCGGCATGCGGGGCTAATCTGTACTTTTCGATCAAAGAAAGGGGACGCCGGAAGCAGCAACGCGAAAGTAGAAAACGTTTGTTGTGTAACTGTATGGTACCGGGCAAGACTATTTTCTCAGTCGTCGTAGTTTTAATCACAATTATCAAGAACTGTACTGGCATTGGGAGCCCTCTGTCTTTTGTTGGTTAAAGAAGTGACACCTGAAGCAACTTCTCAGTCCATTTTTAACACGGAAAACAAACTACTGTACCGGGACTGCATCTCTGTTGGAGAACGCAGTGATAAACACTGCACTTCTTGGCTACAGGTAAGCAAGCTAACGTTGCTGGCTATATTACTGCAATTCATTTCGACCCGTATGCTATGTTTTATTTCAGTGATGAAAAATGTAAGTGCTTAAAACACATATAAACATCAATTCCTTCCATAAGCTGGTCTGCCATAAATAATGAATTCTATAACTGAGTTATGTTCTTATTGTTTTACAGGCGAAAGATTCAGGATCCTTTCTTACCAGTTCCGAGTCGGGTTGTCACCAATCCGTCAAATTGTTGTTCAAACCATGTTTTGAAAGACAAATATCCAAAGGTATGTGTGGACTTTTAATTTGAGTTACAGTAGATTGGATGCTGAGGTGAGTAATAAATAATATACTTAAGCTATAAGGCACCAGTATACCACTGCTTAGAGCTGTTCATAGACATGATGCATTGCGGAGTGCCTGGAGACAGCGATTAACCATGGTATATTGGCAATAT
>JACXGM010019636.1:0-18292 GCA_016801145.1 Umbra pygmaea
GAAGGAAATCACCTACATGTACTGGAAGGAAATCACCTACATGTACTGGAAGGAAATCACCTACATGTACTGGAAGGAAATCACCTACATGTACTGGAAGGAAATCACCTACATGTACTGGAAGGAAATCACCTACATGTACTGGAAGGAAACCACCTACATGTACTGGAAGGAAACCACCTACATGTACTGGAAGGAAACCACCTACAGTAAAATCTGCTTGAGAAGAGATAGTGGGAGAGGAATTAATCTTCAGAAACCAAGTTTTTTGGCGCCTGGATATAAGTGGTGTTATCGAGCCCTAACTCTCTGTGAAACTTGTGTACTATGTTATGTGCTGATATTTTCACAATGTAGTCAAACCTGCTCACTATCATCAGAATTTCATGAATGCACATTCTTCAGTACTGATTACAAATATTATATATCAGCCCAAAATTAGAAATGAAAAAAGAAAATTATTTTAAAAAGGCCCAGGCTGCATTTTAAAATCTAAAACAACTTATAATGCTATATAATAATTACATCTAACAACTTGACAGAGTGCATTGATAGACATATCGAAACATATTGCAGATTCCAGAGGCACATTTTTCAATATTACTAAAGAATATTCTATATGTATAAATATTTAATTGTTTGTGTGTTATAAAATAATCATACAACAGTCACATGCACACCATGAATATGCACATGAAAAAGTAAACTAACCAGTAGATCACCATCAATACCAATTATTACTTAGTATTACACATCAATACTAAGTGTTATTGTAAATCTTTCAAAATTACCCAATATTGCCATATAGTCAAAATCATTGATCTAGGGGATCCGCGTTGCAGGCCAGTCTACATTGCACTACAGTCTACGTCATGATATTCAGTGGTTCGAGCCTGACAATGGGTTCCCTGGGGCGCCTGTAAATTCAATCATAGAAGTATAGTTGGTGAACATAATCATCCTGTGCATGATCTGACTAAAGGCTTCCGTGTTGGATGAGCAGTGCAAAATAAATCTGCGGCTGGGCAAAATGTGGTTGGATGAACCATGTGTGTGCCCCTTGCCATCCTATAGATCTGTCCAAGGAGTTGCGGAGCTAGCAACAAGGCAAGGTAAGTGGGAATTGGGATGGGAGAAAAATGGGAAAAAAATAAATAAAAATCATTGATCTAATTGCCCAACAAAATACTTGATTTAATTGTTGTAATCGTGTGATGTTTTTATTTTTATTTGTCAAACTAACAAAAACTGAGCTAAAGCTGAGATAAATACAACTTTTGGCATACACTCAACCTTAGACTATGTATTTTTAAAGTACACATGAGTGAGCAGGCAAAACATTTTGTTTTTATTTCTCATGGGAGTTATATTCAACTGTAGGTCATAACAGAATGGCATAAATATAAAACAAAACATGGCAACGAAGAAAATAATGAAATTACCCCTGTTCAAAGGTCTACATACCCTCAGTTCTCAATACTGTGTATTGCCCCCTTTAGCATCAATGACAGCGTGCAGTCGTTTGTGATAGTTGTCTATGACGCCCCAAATATTTGCAGGTGTTATAGCTGCCCATTCATCTTGGCAAAATGCCTCCGGGTCATGCAAAGTCTTTGGTCGTCTTGCATGAACCGCATGTTTAAGATCTCCCCAGAGCATCCCATGCGCAGCTTTCATTCAGAATAATGCAAATTGTCTGCCAGTATTGTCTGATAACATGCTGCATTCATCTTGCCATTAATTTTCACAATATTCCCCATGCCTTTAGAGTTCACCCCCCTCAAAAACATCAGTGAGCCACCACCATGCTTCACAGTGGGGATGGTATTCTTTTCACTATAGGCCTTGTTGACCCCTCTCCAAACATAGCGCTTATGGTTGTGACCATGAAGCTCTATTTTGGTCTTGTCACTCCAAATTATGCTAGAATCTGTGAGGTATGTTAAGGTGTTGTTAGGCATTTTTTGTAACCGGCTTTCATGTCTTTCTGGCAACTCAACCATGCACCTAATTTTTGTTAAAGTATCATCATATTGTACTCCTTGAAACAACCACACTTTTCCAAAGCAGCCTGTATGTCTCCCGAGGTTACCTGTGTGTTTTTCTTTGTATCCCAAACAATTTTTCTGGCAGGTTTGGCTGAAATCTACCTGACCTTTATATGGTTTACAAAGTAGCCAAACAATTGTGTGGTAAATAATGGCTTAATATGATCACTACCCCAACATAACAGTTATGTATGAACAGTCATATTGTTAACATAAATGCTGAAATTTCTGCCAGGGTATACAAATGTATGAGCACAACTGTAACTCACTATATATAATTGCAAAAAAGTGTCACCATAATGGTTTCTGTGTTGAGTTGTATTTATTTTTTGGGTCAGTGTCTTGTTGAAAGCTCCATTCATGGTTAAGTGTCAATCTCTTTGCAGTTCTGAAAGGGTGGTCTTTTTAGTTATCATCTTAACTGTATATGGGGTAAATATGCACATGCATCTATCTTGATTAATGTGCAACTGTTCCAACCATAGAAATAGAATGGATAGAAAGGCCATTCCAATTCAAATCAATGAAGCAGAATGGTCAGAGTGGCAGCCATTTTTATGTGTACCATTCCATTGCAAAGATCTAGCGGCCTACTTCCACATTAAACTGATTTGCGTGTTGTCAACGTGACAACTAATAACAATCGCCATTTTGTTGTGTACTAATCGAATAACCATGCCAAGCAGTTCAATGGCATTTCTATCCATTCTATTTCTATGGTTCCAACATTTTGGAACATGCATTTTGACTTTTAATGTATGTTTAGCAGAAAATAAAAATCATACAACAAAATTCAATGTTTTGTTTTTGAGAAATTATTTTAAGTGGTGGTAAATAACATCATCAAATTTATATTTTGCTGGTCACTGGAACAATTAAGTTTGAGAAAGGCTGATATACATGTATAGCAGCCGCGGTCGGTGGATCTTAATTGGGGAGGACGGGCTTGTATTACGCTCGGAACCGGAGTGAATGGAATGGTGCGCAACGAACAAAACCAATAGTTTTTTTGTTTTGCACACATTCCATTCACTCCGGTTCTGAGCGTAATACGAGCCCGTCCTCCCCAATTAAGATCCACCGACTGCGGCTGATGTATAGTACTATGGAAAAGTGTTAGGCCACCTCAGAAATGTGTTTAGATTTTGGCAGTATGTATTAATTTGTTATAAAAGCAGTATGTAACAATATACACACAATATAAAAAGTATCAAGCATTTATTGTGTTGTCCAAAATGTAACTGAAATCTTGTCTAAAAGAAATATCATGAAGTAATTTGAAAAAACTCGACAAACGGAAGACCAAAAACATACCTCACCTTTATTTATACACGGAAAACAGGCAAATTGTACATGCTTAATCATGAATAAATCTTACAAGCCATTGCAATTTTTTACTGATTGGCATGTTAATGACCCCCAAAACTCTGTAAAAACCATTGTCCTGGAAGTCTACATAAGGATCAAAAGTTTTATCTAATTAAATTGGCCACCTCAGAGCACTGACCTCAACATAACTGAAGCTGTGTGGGATCAGGTGATGGTCATTGACAAGTAAAAGCAATAAAAGTCCAAGGCGTTATTGTAAATCCTGCAGGAAGGCAAAAAAATAATTGAAGTGTTGCATTCGCAAAAAATACTGACTTTTAAAAACACAATAGGTATTTGTTACTATCCATTGTATTATTTTTCTTTTGTGTCAACTTCAACATTGCATAGTGTTTTTTCGGGCTAAGAAACATGTACTGAGTAATGGCTTTAAACTCTTATCTAATCTTTTGCACAGTACGTTGTGTATGATTTAAGTTTCTCCACTCATTATCCAGCACTGTTCCTGCCACATTTGGGGATTTCTCAACAGGCCACTCAAGTATATTTAAGCTTGACCTGACTCAGTAGAATACAAAGCATAGCTAATGTTACTTTGAATATTTTCCCTCTAAGAAAATAGCTTACACTGTCCCAGAAAAAGGTTGACCGTAAACCTGCACGCGAGTCAGAGTCCTCTGTAACCAAGCTCTGACACAGGATGTCAGCTGACTGAGAAAAGGCAATTAAAAGGTTTGAAAAATGACTGCAGGTGTCAAGGGCGGCCTCCTGAGGACTCATTTGGCGAGCCCAGAGATCTCTGGTGTACATTTAAGACTCAACTGTAGCTCTAGCGTTCTCCAATTGTGTTTGTGTATGAAGACTGAACTATCACTTCAGCACTGTGGTTCTTTTTTCCATCCTACTTCCTGTCTCTGTGAAACATTGGCCTTTCTCTAAGACTAAGCTGCCTCTATGACAAACAGTTGGCCTGCTTCATTTGACACACCCTGGCCCTCATAATTGGTGAATTCCGACATTCATGTCCTCGTAAGTACTTCAGTATATATTTTTCTAGGTCTGCTTAAATACTTGCTGTCTTTGTGTCTTGGCAGAATGATAAGGAGCAGCTGAAGTGATTTTGTAAAGCTTTGAGATTTTAAAAATCATTTAATCAACCCCTCTCATGGTATAGCATCCCTCTGCAAAGCATTCATCACTTCATTGGAGAACTTCTGAGGCAACCTTACCCAAACCCCCTACCCAAGTTGCTCCTCAACAATTACATTTCATTTTTCCCCTGTAGCAACTTCACTTTGTCAGATATTGCTCTGTGCTGAGCAGCGTTTAACTTTGAGCTGCAAGGCAGGCATCCCAATCATCGTTCCCTGCTCTCACACTCCAATCAACTCCTCGTTAGCACCTGACACTACCTGCCATTAACAAAGCACACTAATTAGGCCCCAATCAGCCGGCACAGGAGCACTCCAAACCAATGAGCCTTTAACCACAAGTGGGTTGGACCATTTCAAATGACATAGCTTACAGACTTTTCAATACAGTACTACTGTACGGTACGTGCCGAGCTGGCCACACAGTGTTAAATTAAACCACTTGTCCTTGTATTTTCGATTCCAATTGAGCCTATTTTACCTGCTTCTGATACAATAGTTTTCATTTTTTATGTTTCAAGTGAACCTTAAATATTCATTGTATCTATGAGAATTTGGTGCCAACATATTCTGTTTTCAATCAGACTTATTCAACTTTAGATCTACAAAATATAGCTCCATTAATCCATTCAAATTTTAAGACTAGCATACCTTAAGGATAGCATGTACTATATAAACTGTTAATAAATAGGCCTAATTAATTAACAAACATCAATGTAATAGCATGCAGTTTAATTACCCCCCTTCAGGCATGTATTTCCCTTGGTATCTGGTTGGTCAACTATAACATACTGCATTACGGAGGTAAGATTCTTCACTGCCTAGGGCACATTGATTTTACATTTGTTGAAATCACATCCACCCACTTTGTCATAATGATAGATGTCGAGATGGGCTGAAGGTCATTTCTTTAACTCCAAAGTCCATTTTTATTTTTGATAATACATTCTTACAGCCAAATATTATAAGAACAGTTTAGACGTTCAAGGTGGTCGAGGACAAGGACTCTAAATGCTCTGTTTAAATAAACAGAGATGCTATTGAATGTGATTCTGGGTGGAGGATGTTGCTCGGAGGTAATTTCTTAATGTGGTTCTATTACGCACCGAAAAGCAATCTCTCCCCTGTGACTGTGTCAAATTGACTATGTACAGCAAAATGCACTCATCTGCATAGCTGTCACAACGCTTCATAAGCCCTGGCACCCAATAACTTCACAATGCACAGAATTACCGGTGTCAATTTTAATGTGACATAGCAATTTACATCACAGACTGTGGGGACAAGCGCACGTTTCGAGCGGCTGCATGGTTAATAGGTGGAACGCTATTTGCATTATAATTTGGCGAGTGTGAAGAGTAATCAAGCTGCATTTGACTCAATGGGAGAGCGGTGGTGTGCAGTGGGCAACATATCAGTGACTTGGGACCCGCGCTCACTGGGTTTGCATGTAAATTGGCCCAGGCAGAGCTTGATATCCAGTGAGAGCTTTTAACCAAGGTTCGTTTACATATTTTGGAGGATGCCATCATACAAACGTTGCAGCTTCTTCTAGACACTCATTACCAGCAATTAAATGGCAGACTGATGTTTCTGGCATGCTCAATTGTCAGTTACAGGCTGAGACTGTATGAAGGGAGGAGCTATTTTAGGAAGGTTGGGACTATACAGTTTGAATTGCGCATGTCAGTATAGATACACACAGCGAGGTGATTTTAACTTGAACACTCCCCCTAGTGGGATACAAACCGAGTGCCCCTTTACTCACTCCCATGTAATTACCCAAATGTTCTACTAACCACACTTTGAACACTTGTTGTTGTTTCGATAATCATTTTCAAAAGCCTCAAAAGTCATTGTTAACATACTTAATCTACAACAAAATAAACAACTTGCATATTACTTAATCTGCCACTTGAATTGGTTAGCCAACAGGCTGAAACTGACAGTAAAGTTAGGCAAGCGATAGAGTTCAAACTACATCACTGTTTACCATTGACTATGTGCCCGTTTACATTACCAGAGCTTTCAGCCACATACATGTATAATGCACCTCTCGAAAAAAGCTTGAGATGAGATGAAATTGTATTGTGTAAACTCTCGAATATCTCAAATAGCAGCTACATTTCACGCAACTTCCCAAGGTAGGGTACAAGAGCTTTTTGAAAGATCCCAACTGGGACTTATACACATATAAATGCAATTGTTCCGGAACGTCTCGAGAAATGTGTATTGCGGGGAAATGCTTCACATGTAGGTCAATGGCCTGTTCTGGTTTCTAATGCAAAGTTCTCACGCATCAGCTCCAGACGTCTCTCAGATCATTCCATGACACACCCACAAACGCACCATTGCTGTCACAAGACATGACCATGTAAATACAACCAGTGTGGAAATTGTAATTCAAATTTCGCAATCAATACTTTTTCCTTTTCTACAACTTTTGCAATCTGAATAGACCCCGGTTAGCATTACTTTTTTGCTAGCAACAACATCAAAATTATCTAAACTAATGAAAACAAAAATGTTTTGGTGATAATCAATGATGTAGTGAAAACAATGTGGGTAAACTATCAAATTCTTGCAGCGATCATGGTAAATCAATCATCAATTGAACACTGATAAACAAAGTGACCTTATTACAATGGGCTGTGTACCTTCAGATCCCCCGCCCGGTACATCCAGAAAAGGACTGGCCACCCCCTTGAGTCTGGCCTCTCTCTAGGTTTCTTCCTAGGTCCCACCTACTAGGGAGTTTTTCCTAGCCATTGTGCATTACTTGTGTTGCTTGCTTATGGGGGTCTCAGGCCGGGTGTCTGTCAAAGCACTTTGTGAGAACTGCTGTTGTAAAAAGGGCTTCATAAATAATTTTGATTGATGTATTGATAAGTGGGCGGAGCTACCCAGAAGCAGTTAATTTTAAGCCTAACATCGATTTGCACACAGGTACAGTAAGTACAGTAAGAAAGTATTTGGCCCCCTTGAACTTTTCGACCTTTTGCCACATTTCAGGCTTCAAACATTAAGATAGGAAACTGTAATTTCTTGTGATGAAGCAACAACAGGTGGGACACAATCATGAGGTGGAAAGAATTTTATTGGATATAATAAGGCACTGTATTGCCATGTGTTTGATCAAAAATATTTCTCTGTAGCTCAAGTTGAAGGTTGTTCTGTAATTAGTTTCATTCTGAATGTCGAAATCGAAACCATATCGATTTCAGACTTGATTGAAACACTTCTGGATAGCTCCGTCCACTTCAGGTAAGGCCAAGCCAATTCCGAGCATGGATCTGGATACTTGGATCATCCTTACTATTTATGTTTATCTAATATGAGCTGCAATGCAAATATGTACTGGAAAATGCTGAGATATCCAGTGTGGATATATAGTAAGCTATCTGATAATAATCAACTCATGCATGTACATAACTATCAAATGAAAACAGTACTAACCAATAACAACCAAAACATGTTTTTTTGTTGTACTCCTAAACTAGCACACTTGATTCAATATTCAGCTCATCTTACTTCGCTTAAACAATGATATTAAACCATATATTATCAACAACATACATTATATTCATAACCAAAGCACCAACCTCTCTACTCACTTGGTCTTCCTGTATGGCAGCCTGCCAAAGCACAACTTTGTTTTTTATCCGTTTGTCTCATTATTCTCTGTATAGCAAAGTTGAAACTGATAATTGTATGGGTATGAGTGAGGGCTTACAGTCTGTCTTTCACGGCACTATTTTCATTCTCTTATTAAATAAATCAAATATTAGCTACTTTGATAGTTAAAGCTGCAGTGTGGGTATAAATGAAAGTCTGTTACATTCCAGGCCTTGCCGAACCAGTGCTGATTAAGCCTATCGCTGCCAGGTCAATCGCTCTGTATTTCGCGAAATTCCCACACTGGAGCCCCAGTAGTGATGCTTTTTACTGCCACCCAGCAATGATAGCTAGTTATACAGTTACTTTGCAGTACAGTACATAAGTTCTTACATTGAGTATGCTGGCTAAATAGCTACTGTTAGAGCTACAGTAGATACTAGCTAGACACCTGACTGAATTAACAGCAACTTATTATCAAAGTTTCTGCTTTATTTTGGATGAGTCTTTCTATTTTTAAAACAAATGCAAGAGTTAGCTAATATGGTAGCTAAGATAGTTATTAAAAAGTTATTTTTATCTGGGACCTCGACTGCTGCGTCTCTACCATCACGCACACTAGGGAGAACAGTTTGCTGTTGAACATAATGGTGAATGGGGAGTAAAAACAGTTGGCAAAGAGGTTGGTGCGATTGGAATTTAGATCAAGACTATTAACATTTTCAGCGTTGAAAAACCCAGGGAGCAAAATATTAAGTGTGTAAACAATAATTAGCTCAATGAAAAGTTGAGTAAAAGCTGTTTCACAAATGAAAAGGCGTTTTAACCACATTTACCCTCCACTACATGCCTAATGATAATATAGTAATACTGGTAGGCATATGGTTAACAAAGTAGTGCCTTTGGCTGACATTATCCAGCATTAACTGATGTTTGGTAGCATTAACGGGTGCTCGGTAGCATTACCTGATGTTCGGGACCATTAGCTGACATTACATTAGCCAGTTACATTGGTTGGTTTTCACTAGTGTTATAGCTTTTGTTTTATTAGTAGCCTCATGTTAATTAACTAGTGTCAGTATGTCAATGTTTGTTATTGGTATTTAGAGTTAACTAGCATACACCTGGTGTTATATTTAACATTTGGTTCCATTAATTAGCATTAGCTGACATTACCTAGCATTAGTGTCAGCTAGTTTACAATTAATTGCTATAAAAAATAGCTATCCACAATATTCCTACATCCCATGATGTTTTGCACATATTATGGTATCAACTCCCTGCTAAGTCTTTACAGCCCATGACTAACTATGTTTTTGAAGCTAATTACAGAAAAAAACACAATGAGCTGTCACAAAAGTTGGGATCAATCTAAAACAACTTTAAAAAGAGACAACTCTCCCTCTCCCTTTTACTGTTGAAGGGTGGGATGATGATATAGTAAATAATCCAGAATAAACTATGGAAGCATTTTTTGTTATTTCTTGGAATTCATTGCTAGCGATTAGTAGACTGAACAACTTGAAAACCTCAGAGGTTACAAGTATTGCAAACTAGCAAAGTAGGTTGTGTTTGAATTAAGAGAAAAGGAGAGTATATACAGTGTTTAAAACCAGACGTTGAGCCTAGCCAGAGTGTTAGGAACCCATACCACAATCCTTGAATCCTTGTTACTGAGGCAGGGGTAGTACAAACAGCATACAGCAGATCATGTAGCCATGCCACCATGAAATTATGTAAAGTCAGTCAGCAGACACAAGACAGACATATAAATTTTATATGGGCTTATGTTTTTGTAATAAGTGTAATGATTGCTACAGTCAATGTGATCTCAAAAAGTTTGTGAAATGAAGACGGACCCTTAACTTCAAAAACTGTGGCAATTTCACGAAATGGTAGAACTTTCTGTGAAATAAACACGGATCCTTAACTTCTAAATCCATGGCAGCTTCACAGAATCGCATGATGACATAAGCAAGGTGTAAATAGAGTAGATTTTGCACATTGGCAGGATGGGGATGATGGGCGGACGTATAAACATGCGACTCACATCACAGTGCTTGTAAATTCACATCCAGGCGGACAGAGATGGCAAAAGTACTCACTTCCCATACTCAAGTAGAAGTACAGATACGTGTGTTAAAAAATACTAAAGTACTGATTTAACTTCATTACTCAAGTAAAAGAAACAAAGTACAGGCTTGGCAATTTACTTAAAGTATAAAAGTAAAAGTAGCCTTGCGAATTGCAACCCTTTTTTATTCAAAGCTACCTGGACCACACAAACGAGTGCAAGCTGAGAAACTTCCATGGACATGTAAAAAAGGCTCTTATGTGCCTTTGCCTACATTTTAACTAGATGTTTGCCAATAGGCCTAAAACATCACATATATGATTATTGTGACAGAGACTGGGACTCCAGGTTAATAAGATTCTGACTGAGTAGCAATATTTTAGTTAAATTGTGATTCTGTGAGAATTCACAGATAAAGTTTATCTTTTTTAATCTTCCCCTTAATATTTGAAGGAATCTACATGTATGTGTGTGTGCAGGGAAGCTGACAGGGTGGGGCAACTGGGATTGTTGTCCCAGGCCCAGTCCTAAGGGGGTGCCAAATATTGTTTTTGCACAGTCATATTTCTTTTACCGAGCAGCCCTAACTGTGGAGTTGTATCCCGGGCCTGGGGATTCCTGTTGGCATCCTTGTGTGTGTGCTCATATGTGTGTGCTCAAGTTCCCCATACTTTTAGAGTTACAACTAAGGGATGGCAGCAGTGTATTAGAAATGACAGCTAGTAAATCTTTGAACATGGAGTGTTAATAATAATAAATGCAATATGTCAGGCTCACAATTCCTAAAAATAGAAGTACTATAAAAAGTTGGAGAATTTACAAATTCAGTGTGCATAGCATTAAAAAATATATTTATTAAATTGCAAATAGACATCCAAGCAAAAGAAAAATGGCAAGTGATGTATGCCCTCAAATCTGTAGATGTGCATGGATTTGTCCTGAACCCCTTAAAGGACTTGGGAGCAACTAGTGAATACAGACCTTCTGTATAGTGCAACGTGTCATAATGTAATTTTTGTATAGGACAAATATACCGGTACACACCTTTTGTGATGTTGAACGTGTCATAATGTTATTGTGTGTAGGACAGTGAGTGGGTGAAAAAGCATGTGTGTGTGTGTCTGGGAAGGACAGGAAGAGAGAGACCGGGAATGCCTTGGGAATGCCTTGCTGCTTGTCGAATCTCTGGGATCTCAGTTTTCTTCAATTTCAATCATGTCACCGTACATAATTCTATGCTAAAGTTACCACGATCAATCCGCAATGATTTCATGCAAATGAATGCCACAGAATCTGTCGAGTTGTCTTGTAGTGTTGCGTCAAATGCAACGTTTATTTCCATTCAATTAGATTGAATTCGGTATTGATGTCACAAAAAATATTAACAGTAACTTCACTGAAATTATATAATACTAAAGTAACAAGACAATTTTGTAAAATGTAAGGAATAGAAAGTACCGATATTCTTGTTAAAAATGTAAGGAGTAAAAGTAAAAAGTTGACACAAAAATAAATAGTAAAGTAAAAATATCTGAAAAATCTACTTGAGTACAGTAACGAAGTATTTGTACTTCATTACTTCCCATCTCTGTTGGCTTTGCATGTATTTTGTTTTCTATTCCAGCGCGATGCAGACGTGTTACAAATGTTCTTTTTGATCCTTTTTTTCCTCACTGTCACCATGTTTACAAACAACACATTACAACATAATACATGTAACATGGAGTAGACAGCAATGTTTCTGAGTGGTTAAGGTTCGGGTAAGGGTTTGAGTAAGGCTTAGATCGAGTTAACAGCAAGGATTCTGAGTGGTTATGGTTAGGGTAAGGTTTTGGGTAAGGCTTAGATTGAGTTAACAGCAAAGTCTTACTGAATTCAGTGAAATCAACACGCCATCACTTCCTTGATTTTGGTCCTTTTTAATTTCACAGAATTTTCTGCCATTCTGTGAAACTGACACAGATTTTGGTCTGTGTTCATTTCACGGAATTCTGTGAGATCAGGCTGCTACACTAATACCTACAATGTAATCTATGAATTACCAATAAAGATGTGTTGAACAAGTAAAAATATGTTGTTAGTATTTTATATTTTCCTGCAATGATTTCTTAAAGTTCAGATTCCTCAACCACAATCGCCTGTCTCCTTCAGCAATTTGTAGCAGGTGGAATTTGTACCATGGTGGTAATGGGTATTCTGACCATTTTAATTTTATCTGTTCAAAGCATAGTTGACTACGACAGAGGTTAAGTTTCGCCTGGTTGTACGGGCAGCCACGAACAGAGCACGTGGTCCCAGAACTCCTCAGTTATATAACTAAATGTTTAATATTTTTAGTTAGTTCTCTGGCTATAGCTATAATGTGTGTTATCTTTAAAAATATAAATGTATTTAAATTCTAATGTAAATTACAAACTTTGACAAAGAATGTGTAGCTACAGTGCATCCGGAAGGTATTCACAGCGCTTCACTTTTTCCACATTTTGTTATTTTACACCCTTATTACAAAATGGATTAAATACATTATTTCCCTCAAAAATATACCCCATAATGACAATGTTAAAGAAATGTGTTTGAAATCTAAAAAATAAAAAACGAAAAAAGCACATGTACATAAGTATTCACAGGCTCTGCTCAATACTATTTTGAAGCTCTTTTGGCAGCAATTACAGCATCAAGTCTTTTTGGGCAAGACGCTACAAACTTGGCACACCTATTTTTGGGCAGTTTCTCCCATCCTTCTTTGCAGGACCTCTGAAGCTCCATCAAGTTGGATGGGGATTGAATTTAAACCCAGTTGAACAGATATCTCCAGAGATGTTCAATCGGGTTTAAGTCTGGGCTGGGCCACTTAAGGACATTCACAAAGTTGTCCTGTAACCACTCCTTTGTTTTCTTGGCTGTGTGCTTAGGGTTGTCCTTTTGGAAGATGAACATTCGCCCCAGTCTGAGGTCCAGAGCGCTCTGAAGCAAGTTTTCAGCAAGGATGTCTCTACGTTGCTGAATTCATCTTTCTCTCGATCCTGACTAGTCTCCTAGTTACTGCCGCTGAAATACATGCCCACAGCATGATGCTGCCACTACCATGCTTCCCTGTAGGGATGGTATGGGCCAGGTGATGAGCGGTGCCTGGTTTCCTCCAGACATGACGTTTGCCATTCAGCCCATAGAGTATAATCTTTGGTTCACCAGACCATAGAATTTTGTTTCTCATGGTCTGAGAGTCCTTTAGGTGCCTTTTGGCAAACTCCAGACAGGCTCTCGTGTGGCTTCGGTCTGGTCACTCTACATACAGGCCTGATTGGTGGAGTGCTGCAGAGATGGTTGTTCTTCTTGAAGGTTTTCCTCTCTCCACAGAGAAATGCTGGAGCTCTGTCAGAGTGACCATCGGGTTCTTGGTCACCTCTCTGACTAAGGCTCTTCTCCCCCGATCGCTCAGTTTGACCGGGCGACCAGCTCTAGGAAGAGTCATGGTGGTTCCAAACTTCTTCCATTTACGGATGATGGAGGCCACTTTGCTCATTGGGACCTTCAATGCTGCAGATATTTTTCTGTACCCTTCCCCACATCTGTGCCTCGATACAATCCTGTCTCCAAGGTCTACAGACAATTCCTTGGACTTCATGGCTTGGTTTGTGCTCTGACATGCACTTTTAACTGTGGGACCTTATATAGACAGGTGTGTGCCTTTCCAACTGATGTCCAATCAACTGAATTTACCGCAGGGGAACTCCAATAAGGTTGTGGAAACATCTTAAGGATGATCAGTGGAAACAGGATGCACCTGAGCTCAATTTTGAGTGTCATGGCAAAGGCTGTGAATACTTATGTACATGTGCTGCTTTCATTTTTTATTTTTAATAAATTTGCTAAGATTTCAAACACACTTTCACATTGTCAATATGGGGTATTTTTTGTAGAATGTTGAGGGAAATAATGAATTTAATCAATTTCATAATAAGGGTGTAACATAACAGTATAAGGAAAAAGTGATGCGCTGTGAATACTTTCCAAATGCACTGAATATTATTTCATAAATCCCAACTAATAATACCTAATTAACCGTAGCTAACCAGCATCCGGTTTCAAACCAGAACTTAAACCCATAATCCGCAACACAGCAGTCTTATGCAGAATATTGTGGATATTTATTGTCATCATACCTGAAACCAGTTGGTCCATATTTTGTAGTCTTTCTGGGAGTTTATTAAACTTAGCTGTAAATGTATTTTGTTCTCTTACTCTAGCTACTAATGCTTAAACAGCATGCAAAAGCTTGTAGCAGCGTGATCTAGTTGCTGTTTGGCTGAGCATCATGGCGTACATTCAGTGCAACAGTTCATCACTTCATGCTAACACCTTGAGACCTGGAAAGGGAGATTTTTAGGTATGATGTTGTATGTTGATCAAAACGGCATGCAAATTCAATAGGACCATCCAAGCATATTCAACATGTTTATAGAATTACACTCAATAAAATACAGCCACCAAAGGGTTATGTGTAAGGTAGGTATTTTAACATTGGAATTAATTAAGTATGCACTGTTTTGTACCGCAGTAGGGGGTGTGGTCAAGATAAACTTTGCCTCGCCATATGTATCTATTTGGAAACCACCCTGTGGAAAAAATGGTTCAGTGTACTTCTGGATAGATTAATATTGACATATATACAAACATACTCTTGAAACATACTCTCTGATGTCCACATCTAGCCTGTGTATGTACATTCAGGTCCTACTGAAGAATGAAAGCTGTCTGGCTTTAAACCATGTAGGAACTTAGGTCATTACAGAAAACTCTGTTGAAACTTTGCCCCCTATGGATTTCAATTAATGTGGAAAGTCAATGGAAACAGAAAAGGAAGTGACCTAGTATAGCCTGATAGTATACAGAGCACTGTAGCATGAGGCATTTTTTATATTCTATTAAATGCGCTTGTTAAATCAGTTACGTTCTCCTCAGGTAATGATAATAAAAGACTGATTGCCCTTATCCACTGGGCTGCCCATTATTTTTAACACTTAACACAATTTGAGATTTTATAACGTAACAAAATATTGAGTGGCTTGACTCAGGTAGAGCGACTCATCAATCACTCACAAGTGACAGGACAAGGAAACACTTAGAGATGGTGGGAGGTTTTCAACAAGCCTTCTCAAGTCCCGGGTCTTATAAACATGACAGTTTTAATATTACTTTATCTTATACTGTATATCCTATCGGGATGTTCTTCCTACAGTCCTCTTTTCCTTAAGTCCTATATTCCCTGAGCCCTACAGTATGTTCCCAAGGGAGCAAGATATAAAAAATGAATAACTGACCAAATAATGAAAGACTTGTTGATTTTTAAGAAAATATAATTCATTGTAAAAGAGGTGAATTAAATAATTGTCCTTTACCAATTAATTACTGGAGTAGCTAGCAGATTATATTAACAGTCCTGTTTGCTGCAGTTTTAATCTAAGTTTAAAGGAAAGTGTCTGTCACTGGACCTGCAGGGAACACAGTCATTCCAATACCCACCAATTGCAAACAGGCTTTAAAGGTTCAAACAGACAAACTGTCATACCATGCTTAGTTTACTCTTGGAAACCATTAAATTGGACTAAATACAACGTAATTTCACAGCTAATATATCAACAACATAATTTAGAGAGATGCCTTTAACAGGCTCAACTCGGACACAAATGGCAAATTACTGGCTTAATGAAATGTATAATAAAAATATTGTGGGAGCTGTATTGAGATTTCAGTGCAGCTTTTAATATCCTTGATCATCGCAAAATGTGGTATGTGTTTACAACCTCTTGGTATGTGTTTACAGCCATTTTATCGATTAAGAGTTCGCTATCTAATCAATTTTTGTTTTTAATCAAAACATCTCTATTGCAAAAGGTTTTGAGAGTGGAGTACCACAAAGTAGCCAACTTGCCCCTTTGTTGTTTTCTGATTTTACTGTGACCTTCAACTAACCTTGAATAGAGGTTGTTTATCTATTTACACCGATGACTTCAAAGGCCAGCTACAAAACTAAACTATAACCAAAGCTTATAAAACAGAGCCACTGAATGAGTGATATTCTGATCCAAAATGTAAAACCTAAGCTTTATCTAGACCTTTTGTATAATTCTATGGTAATCAGGGAAGTGGAAGAAATTAAATTGATGGGTTTTATCCAAGACAGCAAGCCAACAAGGTCTAAATACTTATTCAATGGCTGCTAAAATGGAAATATGGTTGTCCATAGCGACGCGGTACTCTACTTTCTTGACATATCAGTCAACACAACAAGTCCTACAGTCCCTTGTTTTTTTCCACTTGGACTACTGTATGGTTGTACAGTCATGGACACAAGCCTTTGGTCCTGAACAGAGCAGCATGTATTGCACTTCTTTGTATAACACCTATGAATTAAGGAAGACACTTAGTACAACACTTTTGAAACATGCACCCTGCGCATGGACCGTTTTACCACCATCAAACTAGCAAAAGTGGATTTGGACATGCCCATCGTTAAGATAGGGCCCTCTGAGATTAAGTGCTAAAGTCAGCCTTGTGTCTGGAATCCATCCCAGTTGGGTGAAATTCGTTTTTTTGGTTAATATTTTTCTACCCTGGAAATCCAGAGTTCTCGCGAGAGCACAATTTCAATTTGCTCAGCAAGTTACTCTGGTGCAGAGTATTTCTGCTCATTAACTATGCCCTTGTAGCCGAGCTGCATCAATCACATCGGTGTATCTGTTATAGGCGTGCCAGAGGCGTGTTTAACAGATGACGACACGACAGCGCTGCGACCTCGAAGTCATTAGTAAACATTGTAACATCGCTATGGATGAACACCAGTTGTTTAAAATTATTTTTGCAGCAACACAAAATATGCTTTAGATGTTGTTAATCCTGGCTACAGGATTATGTATCTGTCAGAATGTGAAGAATTACATACAATAAAAACAACATGCCTAATACATTTGATGACCTTCATTTATATTTGGATAACAATTAATGTACAATACAGTGAGCTTTCCATCTAAAAGTTGATTATACAGATGAATAAACTGAAGAGTTTGTTGTTCGCTCCCTGTTTATAAACAAAATAGTAATTTTGTTGGATCAAATCCGATGGAAGCATATTTAGAATTTACCAGCATGCCAATATAGGGCAAACTACACACAGTTCTGGCAATATGAACATTGAGCTATGTGTTTATACTGATATAAACTTTATTTCACAGTTATTTTATTTCTCCCTCTGACCTCTAAACACTTTTTGTGAGTCTGTTTGAAATGCTGCAAACACATTTACCATCCTATATCCCACACCTCCCCCATACCTCCCACACATTCCACACCTCCTCCCACACCTCACTCACATCCCACACCTCCCCCACATCAAACGTGTCAAATCATCAATGAGGACTCATATAGATTGGAGCCTGTTTAATCCTCATGCCACCCGGGATTCCCAAATGGAAAGTGATATAGCCAATTCTGTTTGTACAAACATCTTCCCTTATTTGTTAAAAGAGATGTTAGCTGCGCCCGTGTTTTCTGTAAAAAATATCCCTACTCGTATTTCGAGGCGAATCGTCAACCCGTTATGCCACCGGGCTGTGTTAAAGTTGACTGGGGCTTCCCTTATGGAATAGAATCATATTAAGAAAATAAGGTTCTTAGTATGAGGAACTGAGTGGAGTGGGTGAAGTAAATGATTGGAGTGTTTGGAATGTGTGGAGTAACTGGGTAATGTGGGTGGTGTAACTCAAAGAAGTGGGTTGAGTGGTTGGAGTATTTGGGTGCAGTATGTAAAGTACTGAGTGGAATGTGTGGAAGTACTGGGTGGAGTGAATGAAGTAGGTGAAGTAATGGGTGGAATGTGTGGAAGAACTGGGTGTAGTGTGTGGAAGAACTGGGTATAGTGTGTGGAGTAACTGTGTGGAGTGGGTGAACTGGGTGAAGTAATGGGTGGAGTGTGTGAAAGAACTGGGTATAGTGTGTGGAAGAACTGGGTATAGTGTGTGGAGTAACTGTGTGGAGTGGGTGAACTGGGTGAAGTAATGGGTGGAGTGTGTGAAAGA
>JACXGM010019637.1:0-18292 GCA_016801145.1 Umbra pygmaea
CTCCGCTAGCTGGTCAGCGCATCCTCTTAGGACACGGCCTGGAATGCCATCTGGCCCTGGAGACTTCCGCGGGTTTACTCTTTTAAAAGCTCTCCTTACATCAGCCACGTCCAGGGACAGAGTGCAGTCATCTGGGTTCTCAGCTAGCTTCTCAGGAGTGATGTTGGCCACCTCAAACCGTGCAAAGAAGGTGTTGAGCAGATCAGGGAGCGAGGCGGGGGGATGGGCATCACAGCTCTTCCTCCCTTTGTACTCCGTTATCTGCCGCAGTTCACACCACATCCGCCTCGGGTCTGAGCTGTTGTAGTTGGACTCCAATTTGTCCCTATAGCCTCTTTTTGCATCTCTGATGGCCTTCCGTAGGTCATATCTGGCCCTCCTCAGAGTTATAGGCAGAGGACCGTGCTACAAGCTTGGCACGGACATCACCGTTAACCCAGGGTTTTTGGTTGGGGAAGGTCTTAACATTGACCCGTGGAACGACATCATCTATGCACTTGGTGATAAATGCTGTGACAGAGTCAGTGTATTCATCAATGTTGTCACCAGCTGCCGTATTGAACATCTCCCAGTCTGTAGTTTCGAAGCAGTCTAGAAGAGTGGTGATGGCTTGGTCACTCCATTTTTGGACTTCCCGAAAAAATGTTTTTTCCTGTTTCAGACGTTGCCTGTAGGTTGGGAGGAGAAGAATGGAGATGTGATCTGCCTTTCCAAAGGCAGGGCGGGGGATGGGTTTAAAGCTGTTACGGATCGTTGAATAACAATGGTCAAGAGTCTGGTCTCCTCGAGTGTGAAATGAAATATGCTGGTAATATTTAGGCAGCATTTTTTTCATGTTTGTCCTGTTAAAGTCTCCAACAACAATAAAAACAGACTCAGGGTGAGCGTCCTCCAGGCCACTTATTATGCCATATATTTCCTCAAGTGCGCGCGCCTTATCCGCCTGCGGGGGTATGTAGACTGCTGTGATTATAGCGGACGAAAACTCCCGGGTTAGATAGAAGGGGCGTATGTTTACAGTTAGTAGCTCCAGGTCCGGTGAGCAGTGTGTTGAGATAACTGTAGCATCCGAGCCCCAACGGGAGTTAACCATGATGCAAACCCCTCCGCCCCTTTTGTTTACCCGACTACGAGGTTCTGTCTTGCCGGTAGATGGAAAAGCCAGCTGGCGTAACAGCATTGTCCGGGATGGTGGGATCCAGCCAGGTCTCAGTGAAAGCTAGCAAGCAGCAGTTAGCAATGTCCCGCTGGAAGTTAATCCGAGCGTGAAGTTCGTCCATTTTATTGTCCAGTGATTGAACATTTGCAAGTAAAATGCTCGGCACGTTTGCCCCTCTTCTTTCTCCTTCGCTGCCTGCGTATGAGTAGACATGTCGAGGGATGGAAAGTGGGGTCACAGCAATCGCTCCGGTAAGTGGAAAAATAACGTGTATCCAGTGAATTGCGTATGTCCAAAAGTGCTAGTCGATCATACTGTATGAGCGACAGTGCAGAATGTACAGAAATAAAAACTAACAAAACAGTAATAAGCCAAAACCTGGGTAGATTGAACAGAGCCATTGTCCATGCGACCATCCTCTACGGCGCACAGTTAAATGCTGGGGCGCACAGTTACATGCTGGGGCGCACAGTTACATGCTGACACTAGGGCTGACACTATTCAGTCAACTGGTCGATTGTTTGGTTGATATACTGTTGGTCGCCCAAAACATTTTTTTAGTCGAGCAGCCGTATGGCTGTGTGACAGCCGCGATCGATGGATCTTAATTGGGGAGGGTGGGCTCATCTTACGCTTGGGAGGGAATGAAACGGTGCGCAATGCATCAAAACCAGTGTGCGATCTGCTGTGCGAGATTCCAGTCTGTGTCACTTAACTACACCATTGCTGAAAGAAATAAAATGTGCCACGGTATATTATATTATGTAAGACAAACAGTGCAACACTAATAAAATATATTTTTTTGTTTTCCAAAATTATATACAATAAGGCCTACCACATACCGTATAAGCGGAAATTCCCTTTCATTTATCTACATAGTTTTTTATACTACTCATGTGAGCATGCAATTGTAGCAGTTGTTAGATTCACTATAACCTGTCCTGAACTTGAAATGTACTGTTAATGTTATTAGAACTAAAGGACCAAAAATGCACAAAAATGAATGAAAATGCATAATAAATCCGTAGTATGGAAGCATTTCATCAAAGTAATGGGTGATTCAAAACAAGTTGAACGCAAACTCTACCAACAATGGTTTTCATAACATAGTTCAACGTTAAATATGATGTAGCCTACCACTTCAAAACAGCTTATGTAGGTGCATTCTGACACGCACTGCTTTGAATAATCTACTTGTTAACATCTGCACCAAATGAAAGGTTTAGGCTACTGTATATCGGCTTTGGCTGTGCTGAGAATGATATAATCACAAAAGCCAATATTGTTATAACTAGAGACAAAGCAAAAACAGGTTTATTCTCTATATTAAAGTTTACAATTGGATGAATTTAGGTTAAAGATGTCACATCGAATGACATTATCTGGTCCGGTCAAGACTGTTCCCCATTCGTCTGCCGCGTATACAGGCGCTTGCTGCGCATTTTTCCGTGGTGAATGTTATAGTCTGTGCTTCTGAAAAAGCCTTCAGCACACGCCATTTAATTGACTCGCTTTGCTTATTTGCATGTTAGACAACATTTTTAATTTGTAGTACATGGATATTACTTATCAGTTACATACAACTAGGCAGTTGTAATTACATTGGAATTCAGCAACAGCAGGTGACACCTGAGGCTTAATATTATTAGGAAAGATTTTATAGCGGCTGAATCCGGAAAAAGCCAACATGCTCCGTGGATCTTTTTGTCTGTTTTTAGGACTTCAGGACTTCAGTTGACCAAGATTTTCTTGGGTTGATTACAGCCCTACACAGTATACAGTATGACGACTTAAAAACATAGTTCGTTACACATTTTTGTCCCGCAAAGTAAAAAACTTTGATATACTGTGTAAATAATTACAAGCTTTCACAAAGGATTCAGTGATGCAATTCTGATCGAAGAATGCAGACGCACGATACAGTAGTCTACGATATTTCTTAGCTTTCCTAAAACAAACAAGGCATTATTTAAATTAAGATATTCTACTGTGTACAATAATACAATTACATTGATTTAATATCAGTCTATGTCCCAAAAAACATATCCCTATGAGGCATTAGAACTGCAATCTCCTGTTTTTTTTAAGTGGTCTAGCACCACCCAGCGACGAGTTTATTGGCAACTAAATGCACTGATTGTTGACACAGCACGAACAGCACCAATTTACCGAGTGACATCTGTACATAATCTATCAACAATGTTTGGATGTGTCCTCTCGACAATTTGTAAATACAGACATCGCACAGTCCTAATGTAGCATACCGACGTCTACTTGCCACAGTGGCTGCTGAACCAAAAGGTTTTGCCCAGATTATAAATATCTACAATTTGTCTGTGTTCATGAATCACTTGAAGTAATTAGTGAACTACCTTGCTAACTCAGAGAGAGCAGGGTGGAGCTACCAGCAGTGCACAATATAGGGTGATATTGATCTACCATCACTAATGCACTAACTACAACATAAAATAACTACCATCTGCGTGAAAATAACATGTACTGTCACCGTGAAAAACAAAAAATTGGCTTTGGAACAAAATATCCTTTTTTTTTGCCATGAATGTCAGTTGTGGGTTCTGACAGCTTTCTGGTTTCCACTCAAATAATAACTTAAAAGGATTTATGAATGTAGACAAATTCTAGGTATTTGTTGTTTTTACACTTTCATATGTGCTACCATTAGCTGGGTAGTGGGAGAGCTCATCTGGTGGACTGCATAATAGAGATCAAATATAATAAACAGTCAGACTAGCTGTCTCTACCATTATCTGGCTTTGTGGTTGTCTGTAGGTTTTGTCTCTCACCATCGGTGTCCTCCAAGGCTTGAATCATGTCTGGGTCCAGGGCAGTGCTAACCAGCATCTCTACGTAGCTCCTGAACATTTCCCGCATGGCCCGGTTGTTCACCCCACCACGCACTGGCACTGCAAAAGGAGTTGGTTATTGGTTATTGAATGTGCACATGATCTAAGTAACAGGTAGCATAACATTTGAAATTCATTAAACAATTATAGATTTTTTAGACCGATAAATAAATACATTGACATATCGTGGCAATGAAACTGATTGACAACATGTGATGACATTATGCTTGTTTTGTTATCTCAGTCACGTTACAAAATGTAACATCAAATAATGTCCCAGCATTTGGTTCAGAAAGTTAACAAATTGCTATATCAATACCGAAGCAGACAAAGTGGAAGAAACATTGGTTGTCCTGTTGTCAATGGGGCAGCCCAGCACCTAACCCATTTGGACGGGTTAAAGCGGTCGGGACAGTCAACTAGTTTGCAATTATCAATTACAAATAATATAACATGGACATGATTTTCACATAATTGCAAATAGCTTCCTGACAGTTGTTCCTTTTTTCACATTCAGTACCTGCCATACATGATGGGAATCATTCATTTCCACTTTCCATTTAATACCTACACACATATTGGGGAATTGGCACACTATTCCTTTCAGAAGGTACTCAGTTTGACCAGGAGAAGCACACTATACAATTGAAATTGGTCCAAAATAGATTCAGACAGCAGCATAACACAATAGGGCTACTTTCATGGACAACATAACTAGCTAATACTCACTCTCATCTTCGCTGGCTGCCTCTTCCGACGAGTCCGATTCAGAAGACGAGGGGACCTCCTTCAGCCACATCTTCCTCTTCTTCGGAGGCGGTTCCGCACTGACCTTGGCTGGCTTAGACTTGAGTTGGCGCTCCGCTTTCTGCTTCCTCTCTTTCTCCACGCCTCCTTTCTTCTCCTCCTTCCCCTTTTCTTGTTCTGGTGCTGCCACCGATGCGGCCTGTTTCTCAGGCTTCTTAGAAGTCTCCTGAAGCACCCGCTTTTCTTGTTCTCTTTGCTTCTCTCTCTCCCACTCGTTCTTTTCCTTCTCTTTTTCTTTCGTTGCTGCCGCAGCCACCTTCTCGCGCTGTTCATTTTTTGCCTTAGTTCTTTCTCTCGGTTCGCGCTGCACAGGCTCTCGCGGCAGTGCCGATGCCGCTCGCTGGTCCCTCTCGGCACGAGGCGGAGCCTGGTGAGTCGGAGGTGGGGACACCATTTTGGGAAGGGCCTGTCGCCTGTTGGACAGTTGGATGGGTGGAAAGAAGGGGTAGAAATATTTAAAAAAGAACGAGGAAGTTCAAGACTTAAAAACAACAGAAGTGAGTACACCCCTGAGTGAAAATTTCCAAAATGGGCACAATAGGCCATTTTTCCTCCCCGGTGTCGTGTGACTCATGTGTTACAATGTCTTATGAATGGGGAGCAGGTGTGTTAAATTTGGTGTTATTGCTCTCACACTCCCTTATACTGGTAACTAAAAGTTCAACATGGCACATCATGGCAAAGAACTCTCTGAGGATCTGAAAAAAAAAAAGTGTTGCTCTACATAAAGATGGCCTAGGCTATAAGAAGATTGCCTAGACCCAGAACAGGTTGCACTCAGAACAGGCCTTGCCATGGTACACGTGCTCAGCGTCATATCCAGAGGTTGTCTTCGTAAAATAGACGTATGAGTGCTTCCAGCATTGCTGCAGAGGGTGAAGGGTTGATGGGTCAGCATGTCAGTGCTCAAACCATATGTATCAAATTGTTCTGCTTGGCTGTTGTCACAGAAGGAAGCCTCTTCTTTTTTATTTTTTTTTATTTAATGATGACAGACAGAAAAGTGCATAGCAAAATTTTCCTCCCCATACCCTCCCCTCACCCCCCCTCAATGTGAACACCACCCAACTCCCACCCCCAGACCCCACACAAAACATCAACACGAAAACACATCACACGGACACACATGTATATCTAATTTACAATGGTAAGATTAATACTAATACTAACTTGGTTTAAGGAAAATCTGTGGGAAGCCTCTGTAGACTGTTAAAATATGAAATAAATGACTTCCATTTGTCAGAGAATTTAGAGTGAGATCCTTTCAAGGAGTACTTAATTTTCTCCAACCGCAAAAAAAAAGGACATCGGTTAGCCACTGAAAGACTAAGGGGGGTTTACAGGATTTCCACAATAGTAAGATCCTGCGTCTAGCTAATAATGTTGTGAAAGCAATAATATCAGAGTCTTTATTATTAAATTGAATCAAGTTACCTGGGATTCCAAACAGAGCAATTAATGGGCATTTAGTCAGGTCAATTTTGAGGGCTTCAGATAAAGTATGGAATACTGAATTCCAGAAGCTATTCAGTTTTGGACAAGTAAAAAACATATGGTATAGGTCACAGGGAGAGGAGTGACACCTGTCACATACATCCATCACTGCTGGGTACATTTTGGATAGTCTGGATTTTGAGTAATGTACTCTGTGTATAATCTTGAATTGAATAAGACCCAGACGGGCACACAAAGAGGTAGAACTTGTTCTATTAATTGCCTCTTCCCAAAACTCCTTAGAAAATACCAACCCCATCTCCTGCTCCCAAGCCGATATAGTTCTATCCATGGACTGGTCGTCGCATGACATAATCCAGCCATAGACCCAGGAAATCAAAGATTTCTGTATGGGTGAAATAGTCAGCAATACATCCCAGGGCTGGTTTGGGGGTCTGCAAGGAAAGCCTTTGAATTGATTGGAAACAAAATGCCTCAACCCTAAATAGCGGAAAAGGTGAGAAGGCAGGTTGTATTTAATAGACATATTTGGAAAACTAGAAAATACTCCATTTTCATATAAGTCAGAGAATGTTTTAATACCTTTCCCTTTCCAAAAACAGAAGGCGTTGTCATCTACCGATGGGGGAAATGTATGGTTTTTATCAATGGGGCCCATGATAGATGCAGAGGAAAATTTAAAGTGGGTACGGAACTGGTACCAGATTTTGAGAGTAGTTAATACTACAGAATTACCAGTATAACGAGAAGAGGATACTGGGAGAGCAGAACAGACTAAAGCAGAGAGAGATGAGGAGAGGCACGACCTACCCTCTAAATGGCACCATGGCGTGTTTGGGGCATGTGATGTAACCAGAGTAAAATTTTCTGAAGGTTTGCCGCCCAGTAATAGTATAGAAAATTGGGAAGAGCAAGCCCTCCATTGAATTTACATCTCTGGAGTTGAGATCTACTGACCCTGGGCACCTTTTCACCCCAGATGAAGGAAGAAATTGCTTGATTGATTGCCTTAAAAAAGGACTTTGGCAGGAGCAATGGTATAGAATTAAAAAGGTACATAAATTTAGGCAGACTATTCATTTTCACCGCGTTGATCTTCCCTATCAATGATAGAGGTAGGTTACCCCACCTCAAAAAATCTGCCTTCATCTGAGTGAAGATGGGGGAGAAGTTGGCTGAAAATAAATCTGCCATTGAGCGAGTCACATTCACTCCAAGATACTTAAAGCCAGAGTGCTTCAGCTGAAAGGGCAAGTCTGTATTTTGAAGTTGCAGTGCTGCTGGATTAATTGGAAAACATTCACTCTTTTGTAGGTTAAGCTTGTACCCGGAAAACAAACCAAAATTATCCAAGATAGAGAGGATACTCGGTAAAGAGGTAGCTGGGTTATGGACATAAAGTAATAGGTTATCCGCATATAATGCGGGCTGCAGGGCAGTATCCCAACATGATAACAACCCCAAACGCACCTCCAAGACAACCACTGCCTTGCTAAAAAGCTGAGGGTAAAGGTGATGGACTGGCAAAACATGTCTCCAGACCTAAACCCTATTGAGCATCTGTGGGGCATCCTCAAACGGAAGGTGGAGGAGCGCAAATTCTCGAACATCCACCAGCTCTGTGATGTCGTCATGGAAAAGTGGAAGAGGACTCCAGTGACAACCTGTGAATCTCTGGTGAACTCCATGCCCAAGAGGGTTAAGGCAGTGCAGGAAAATAATGGTGGCTATGCAAAAATATTTACACTTAGGGGTGTACTCACTTTTGTTTACAGCGGTTTAGACCTTAATGAATGTGTGTTGAGTTATTTTGAGGGGACAGCAAATTGACACTGTCATACAAGCTGTAAACTCACTACTTTACATTGTAGCAAAGTGTCATTTCTTTAGTGTTGTCACATGAAAAGTTAACATGAAATATTTACAAAAATGTGAAAGGCCTACTCACCTTTGTGAGATACTGTACGTATGAAAAATATATTTTTCAATGCAGTGCCATTCTATAGATTGTTCATTAACAATGGTGGGAATAATACCATTGGAGAAGCAATAGCATACAACACATTGGGCATCTGGAATTGCAATGGAATAGAAAGTAACACGAGGTACCTCAATCCCGACGGTCGGTGCCAGGGTCGTCGAGAGCACACTCTAACGTAGTCTTTCTTGTTGACGTTCTCCAGGAACTTGACGTACAGGCGTTGGTACCTCCTCTTGGCATCTCCAAAGTAACCCAGATACTGAGGGGCAAAGAGAAGTATCTTAGGAATTTGGAGAGCAATTGAAAAATTCAATAGATAATGTCCAGCAGTTCGCAGTCAGTGAGGCCTGTTCAATAGCATCTTAGATTTCATCAAGCTGCACAGGTTATAAATGTCTGTTTAGACATAATTCAAAGTATTGATCTAGAACCAGCTCTAACTGTTCATAGGCGATGCATGTCTGATAGAAGACATTGAGCACTGATCATGGGGAACTGTTTTCTTTTTCTTTACTTCTATACCGAGATTTCACCATATTATATTTATTTGTAACCTAAGCTATTTGCCAAAGCAAAAGCTATTCTTTCTGGGGTGACAGTAGTAAAATACTTCAGTGAAGCAAATGCATAAAAATATAAATTCACAAAACAGGAGTACACACAAACTAATGATTGAAATGTTGTAGTCATTCTATTTTTGTTCATGATATAATCTTACTGGCAAAATTCAGTGCTGTAGATGAAAAAGGTAAGAAAAAATTGCCATACTCCACCGGACATTGTTTTTTATTTTCCTTATGAACAATTCTTAAAGAAACCTTGCCCTGGGTGCCTTGCTGAAAGACAGTGACGTGTTCAGGGCTGACTTTGACAAGTGACACTGCCATGAGCCAGGAGGCATTGACTCACGTTGCTTGTGGCACAGAACTGCCTTTGTCCATCCTTGATCTCTGGGCTGAACTTCTGCAGCAGGGCTTTTTGAACTCTCCATATGGGAGGAGGCTCTCGACCAGTCTTCAGGGCCAGCTGAGTGCAGAGGGATTTGATCAAAAACATACTGAACACAAAAACTCCACTTGCTAAGTTAAGGGGCAAATATGGGCTACATTGACAAGCCATCCAACTTTTCCATGTTGAACTGAATTGCAAGCTCACAAACAATCACACAAATACCTTCATGGTGGCGATGTCTTCCACCCGCACCACAAACTCATCCCTCTCTCGGAAAATGCCCTCGCCACCGCTCTCGCTCTCGTCCTCCTCACTCTCTCCAGCGATTGCGGCGTCCTCCTGCTTCTGGGCCACATGCAGCGATGTCACCTGAGGGGCGGGGGCATCTTCTGGGGACGCGGGGGGTTCTGGGGAGGGCTCGGGCGACTCTGATGCCAGGGGCGGGGAGGATTGAGGAGGGGTGGAGGCGGAAGGCTGGGGGGCAGGAGTAGGTGGGAGAGGGGAGGGAATGGGAGGAGGGAGCGGGCTCGAAGGCTGACTGGGTTGTTGCTTTTGCGTTGCCTCTTGCAGGGGCAGGGGGGATGCAGGGAGAGAGAGAGGAGGTAAGGGGGAAGGTGTGGGCGAGGGAGAGTAAGATTGGGCGGGGGAGGTGGATGGAGGTGGAGGTGTGACTGGCAGAACGGGGTTCTCAGGTAGAGCAGCTGAAATAAACAGGTTATTTTTATGATTTTCCTTCAGAATGGTGCTACTAGTGGTTAACAACACACAGGGAAAAGATAATGAACATCAAGTAGACATTTATATTGAAAGGCAATGGTTGTGTCCAGTCTTTTCATCCATATTTACAGATATACACAGCTTGATGTTTTAACTTGACAGTTAAACATTGATGTGAATTAAGTGGTTAAACTCCGCCTAGCTGTGTGTATCTATATTTTACATATAAAACGTATTTAATTGGTGACAAAAAGGTGTACAATTTAAGGGACTGTAAATTAATTTAATTAAACCTTTAATTTTTTGACAGAAGGTAGAAGACTGCGCTGAAAGTGCTCTGTAATTGACAAGCAGCAGCATAAAACAATAGAAGACTGTATTCTACTCAATCTGAACTTGTATGTGTAGACTGTGCCCAAAACAGTAGTTGTTTGTAAAATGTTCTGCTGTGAAGTTTAAATATCATTAAAAAGAAGTCAGTTTAGTCAATTTAAAATCGATCCCCATCATCTTGCAGGAAGGAAGACATTTTTACCAAAACACTCAATCATTGATAAAACAATATTATAGATGTGGCCTCTAGTATTTCTCTTACCTTCTAATGTGGGGGCACCAAGCGTCTCCAACTCTGGCTCCTCCATTTCAATATTCCTCAGTTCACTTTCGTCCTCAACACCTCCTGTTTCTCCTTCCTCCCTGGCATAATTGTCCTCCATCTCCTGGTCCTCTCGCTGCAGTACGGCTGGCTCGGCCGACTGAGGCTCCGCGTGGGGGGTGTGCGAGGGGGGCTGAGGGCTGAGAGTTGGGGGTTGCAGAGCAGGCGGCGTGAGCGGGTCCTGGCGGGTTTCATTCTGTGGTGGTGGAGGAGGCGGCTGGACGGAAGCTAGCTGCGGTGTGTCGTAGAGAGCCGAAATGGCCGACGAGATGCTCTTTTGCAAGTCCTGATTCTTACCTACCGAGTCCTCCTCATCCGAGGAGAATGAGGGCAGGGTCTCCAAGTTCCTCTTCAGCTCATCATCCAGAGTGCGCTTGCAGGGGCTTGGGCAGCCACCCAGGGCCAGGGCACCATTGCCTTCGCCATCCCCAAACTGAGCCTGGGGAGCCGATTGTGGGGGTACCGGGGACAAGGGCCTGAGCCCACCAGATTTGAGAGGAGAGGAGTCACCGTTTCCGGTTTCCATTCCCAGGGGCATATCCAAGCCCTGAGGTCTTTTTCCTGACTTCAGGAAGTCCATGAAGGAAGCCATAAAGCCTGCCTTTGATTCAGAGTCCTTCTTATCCAAATGTGAGAGCCAAAATAGAGAAGAGAAAATAGAGAATCAGATTTAGAGTCAGGTTTAGAGACATACAATACGTAAAGGATTTACCACCATTTTAGGCAATTAAAACTGGTAAAACTTTTACTGGTAAAACAGTAAAATCGTCCCTCACCCTTCCATCCATGCTCTCTTCGTCCCCTCCATCACTCAACATCTGATTCTTCTGCTTGCTCTTGTCCTGCGTCCGGTTGGAGTCTGCCCCTCCACACGGGAGTCCGGGACTTAGGCCCAGGGATGGAGCTGAGCCCACTGAGCCGTCAGACAAAGCAGGGTCCGTTCCGGATAGAGAGTCTGTCCTCAGCAAGGCATCAGATGAGGACATGGACCCAATGGGAAGTTTGATCTAACACAAAAACAATAAAAGGTGAATAGTTCACTTCATGCCAATATTTCTTATATTTTGTTTATGGAAAGACAAAAATGTATAATATTTGCTTAGAGTTGTAAAAATATATATATTTGGAAAAACCCTTTTGGAAAAATGTAAAAAGCTGCAAGAGACTTGGATGGACACAGATGTCTCACATTAACATATCTCTATCGTAATACCTGTTATAATATGGAAATGCACTGCTGAGTCTTGACAATGTTTATTTCCTTCCCACTCACCTTGAGAGGCGGTATGGGCTCCTGATGCTGTGGAAGTGGAGACTGGTGGTGGAGTTGATGCTGTTGTTGTGGATGAAGGTGGTGCTGCTCCATAAACATATCATCTCTCCTCCCTCTCCCTCTTCCTCCTCCACGGCCCCTACCTCGTTTTCCTTCTAATCCGTAACCACCTCCGGCTCCTCCCATATCGCCACTCATCATTCCACGGGGAGTGTGCTGCTCAGGCTGTGGGCGAATGCGAGGCCGGCCCCTGGGCCTCGGTGGCCCCTCTCTCTTCGGCTTGGTGGGCTTGCGGCCCCTCTTTTTTGGCCCGTCCTGCGGCAGGAGCTGCGGAGGATGGCCGAGGGATGAGTAGCTGGATGAGTGGTAGAAGTCCAGGTCGCCCATTAGGGGGCTGAGCGCGCCTCCTCCTCCAGCCCCAGCTCCGCTCGTCTTACGACAGCTGGAGACCAGGTCAGGGAGAAGGTCGGGGAGCCGGCGGCTATTCAGGCGGATGTCCGCCGGCTGGTTGTCCTTGTCCTCGTCGTCCTCAAACTCATACTCCTGGGCGTAGCTTTTCTTGGGCAGCGTGTTGGGGTCCCGGCGCTCCTTGAGCAGGTGAAACGAGCTGGATTTAAGGAGCTTTTTCGGACGCGACGAGCAGAAGATGGGCGAAGTGAGGCCTCCGGGGCCACTGCCAGCTGTGCTGACACCCCCGCCTGGACCTGAGGACAATTTCCCTGGGACGGCAACACCCATGCCCATCACAGAGCCCTGTGACTGGATCAGGCCCAGCTGCTCTGTGTTGACTGTAGACGGCAGCTCGTGAGTCTTTAGGGAGTCCAGGTCCAGGTGCATGGTGTTGTTGTTTGACTCTGGGAGCCCGTGGCAATACTGCCCGTAGCCCTGGTTGCCACCGTGATGGCCTAGCATGTCATAGCCAGCTCCTCCGCTTCCTCCTCCAGGTCCTCCTCCTGAATTAGCCTTCATGGCATCCTCGTGGCCTCCTCCTGGACCTTCTTGGTTCATCTCCTCCTGCCCCGGGCCAGCGCCTCCTCCTGCGCAGCTGGACTTGGAATAGTCATCTGAGCAGAACATGTCCTCCATTCCTGGGAAGAAGGATCGATCCTCGTCCTGCAGGAGCGAGTCCGGGAAGCAGATGGAAGTGAGCGGCACAAAGCGGTTTTGGCTCTGCTGGCTTTGGCCACCACTTTTCTCCTCGGGACTGACTGTGTCGAATGGGTGCTGCTCTGAACGCTGCTGCTGGTCCATTTGGACCTGCTGACCCGGAGTGAGCTGGGACTGGTGGGACTCCTGTTGCTGGGGGTGGGTGGAGGCTGGGGGAGGGGCCATGTGGTGGGATTGAGGGTGAGCATGGCCTTGGGTGTGGGGGTGGTGCCCCGTGTGGCTTTGCTGGTGGTGCGAGTTGGCGTGCTGTTGCGGTTGGTGGTGCTGGGGGAGGTGGTGGACGTGAGAGGGGGCGGACAGACCCATGTCAGACTCGGACAGGAACGAGTGGAGCTCCGAGGAGGAGTGTTGAGGGTGATGAGACTGGTGGTGGGATGGGAGCCTCTGCTGCTGATCTTGCTGCTGTTGCCTGTGGTGCTCACCGTTCCCTCTTCCTCCTCCTCTTCTCTCCTCTCCACCACCTCCATCTGCACTTGACGTCTGGGAGAGCGATCGCTCCAGCATATCCAGGGAGGACGCCACCGAACTCTGCTGCTGTTGCTTGGCCTGGTCCTGCTGCGGAGGCGCTCGGCTGTAGTGAGCAGCGGCTGCCGCCGCCTCCAAAGCCTGGGACTGGAGTTGTAGCTGAAGCTGGGAAGCCTGCTGGGTTGGAGGCTGGTGTTTGCCCGCACCCATTCGCCCTCCGGCTCCATCCATCATTGCTTGTTGTTGATTCACTGAATGTTGCTGTTGCTGATGGGGTTCCATCTTGTTTCGAGTGGTGTGGGACAGCACAGACTGAAGCAGGTGTGGCTGTTGGTGAGACTGGTCCGTGGGAGAATCCATGAGGGAGGCCGAAGCTTGCGACTGAGGGTGCTGCTGCTGTTGGACCTCGGGGGTCTTACAAGGGTACACAAGCTCCGAGCGCTCCTGCGACTTCTTCTGTAGCTCCATGTGAGCATGGGACTGGAGGTGAGCATGGGAGGTGGCATGCTGCTGCTGCGGGTGCGAGGAGTGTTGGGGCCCCAGGGAGTGCTGGGAGTAGGGGTCGCCTCGGCCATAGTGAACCACCGACCCTAGGGAGTCATGGTGGTGGAGGTGGGTGTGGCTTTGCTCACCACCACTTCTTCCTCCCCCGCCACCTCTGCTGCCACCACCTCGATCATTCCTGTGTTGTTGCTGTTGATGTTGCTGTTTCTTGAGAGACATTTCCAGCTGGCTGTCTAGGCCCGTGGCCGCCCCTGCCGATCCAGAGCCGGCACTGGAGTTGGCGCTGTGGGTGCGGATGACACTCTGGAGGTGGTACCTTTCCTCTGAGCTCTTGCCCAGTTCGTATGATGACAGTCCTTTGCCGCTGTCTGTGGTGGAGGGAACCGGCTGCTGAGGTGCCTGCTGTTGGGCTGTCTGTTGAGGTTGCTGCTGGGAGTGGTGGTGTGAGGCCTGGGGCGTGGGACTGGCCTGAGCTTGGAGAAGGTGCTGGATCAAGAAGTCGTCATCGTCATCCACTTCTTCTTGAGACCTCTGGGAGGCCACGCCTAGCATGCCACTGGGGTCAGACTTGGTCTTGGAGGAGGTGGGGTGGTAAGACTGGGGTTGAGAGCGAGGGCCCCTGGTGTCGGGGTAGCCCTGAGGTGAGGACATGAAGGTCGGTGAGAGAACGGATGAGATGTATTTGTTGGAGGCCGTTCCTCCCGGTGATTGGGTGGGGCAGGTCGGGGCTGGGGAGTGCAACCCCGGACGGGCAATCCCAGAGTTGGCCGATGGCGAGGGGCTTGACTCAGGGATATGATAAGACCCTCCTCCACTGCCTCCTCTCTCATTGGTCATACTGTTACCGGCTCCTCCTGAGCCCGAGTTCCCCCCTCCCGTGCTGTTGCTACCACTGCCTCCTGACGACCCCACCCCTGACGACCCACCTGACCGTAAAAGGGCGGGGGAGTGGCCCGGGCCATAGCCAAGTGATGGACTTCCAGCTCCAGCTAGAGAGGAGGGGAGGGAACCATAAGCCGAATCGGCACCATAGACCACATCTGCAGAGTACGATTGGCTCCGGCCTCCCAAGCCCCCATAAACTTTGCCTCCCCCTGCCGAGCTCAGGTCCTGGGCCTGAGGAGAGCTGAATCCGCCGTAGGACTGTGGGTGGTGGGACGGAGGGGGCTGGCTGGGCGAGTATGACTGGGTCTGCTGTTGCGGTGGCGTTTGGCCTGTGAGGGCGGCAGCAGGGGTTTTCACAGAGGGCACAGGTGAGCCGTAGCCTGAAAGGCTGTGCTTGGGTAAGGGATGCTGGCCAGGAGTGGACGGGGTAGGAGGGGGCTGCTGCTGGGGACCTGGGGGAGCGGGAGTACTCTGGGTGGGAGGGGGCTGTCTGGAGGGGGCTGAACTGGAGCTGGACGGGGGAATGGAGTTGGATGGGTGGGCCCCTGATCCAGAGGAGGAAGAGGAGGAGGTCGAAGATGTGGAGGACGCCGAAGGGGGCGTGTGAGGGGTGCGGGACGAGGACGCCGAGCTAGCCGAGGAGTAGCCACTGCTTGAGTTGGTCTTGCCTTTTGCCCCTGCTGAAGAGGAGGTGGAGGAAGAGTAAGAGGGCTGGATGATGGGACGGTACCCCTGTTCTGTCCTGGAAGAGCCTTTGGGGTCTGAGGAGGGGCTCTGGTCACCCAGGGGGCTGCAAGAGAGGCCAGCATGTCGATGGTGGGCTATCTGCTGGTACCCAGGCCCGCCGCAACTCAGATAGTGCTGCAGGGAGTGGGCCGCTGAGGAGGAGAGCTGCGCCTGGGACGGGGTGGGCCGCTGGTAGTGCTTGATCACACTGTCCTGTCTAGGCACAGCCCTCTCCTGGGCCGAGTTAGACTGGGCCTGGGCCTGGGCCTGAGCTTGAGCCTGGGCCGAGGAGAACACAGAGGCATTATACAACTGGGAGGACTGGTCCTGCAGCTGGGATGAAAGCAAGTTGAACTGGTGGGACTGGAGGTGGCGAGCAGACGAAGACTGGGCTGATGAGGAGCCTGTGGGATCCTGGCTGCCTCGGTAGGCGGCAGCACCCTGCGATGACAGAAGGCGGTCAAAACCTAGGCTGGACTGGGAGGGACCTTTGATGTGCAGCAGAGGGTCATGGGGAGATAGCAGTCCGTTTGAGGTGGGACTGAACGTGGGTGTGTCCTGCAGCGTGGGAAAGGAGCGGCTGGAGAAAGAAGCTGGGTGTTGATAGGCTGAGAGAGCTGAAGAGGAGGGGAAAGAGCCTGAGCCAGGAAGGGCCCCAGAGATGAAGAGCTCAGCAGGTGCCGGGGTATGCATTGCTGTCAGAATCAGACAGAGACAAGAGCATGATTATTCAGCACCCAACAATCCTTCAACCTTAAGAAGCATGACATGAATAACTCTCCCTTAATAGACACAGAGCCTTCATCTACATCCTCAAAGTCAACTAGTGGATTCCATTAGTATGTCTCTGCATGCCGTTTCAAAGTCATTGCTAACCAGCGCTATTAGTGACAAACTTTGCTGAGTGTTTATGCTACATGCTAGGATGACATAGACCACATTCAGTCTTTGCTTATGCTAGTACGCTTGATAAAATAAAACTATAAATAAAGGCTTAGAAATGCATTCCAGTACGTAATTTTACAGTGAGGGAGTAGATAATGGAAATCAGTGCAAAAATCCCTAGGTATACCATTTAGCATTTTAAAAGACTGCAGACTTCTCAATATTAAATTATATGAACATAATCACAAATCATTGGGACGCTGACTGTAATAACAAAATATGATGCGAACATGTCAACATTAAAGGAATGACACTATAACAAAGCATATGAGGTGCTGGTATAGTCATTTCTAATACATCAACACAGTATCACAGGTCTGGTCACATGCCCACCTGTCTGCCAGGATGGCGTGCGGAATTGCGAGAGTAGGGAGGAGGCGGAGGGTGGAGGCTGAGGACCCCGCTGGGATTCGAGAGCTGAGATCAGGTTCATGACTGAGGCATCTGCACCAGATGGGCTGGCATGGTGCAGGCCGGTGTCAAATAGTCCAGAGAGACCTGATGGGAAAACAAATACATGTAATGCTACAACCTAATTGGACAGATTATGTATTGCAATTGCTTGTCAGTTCTTTGCTGACGTTTTATGAAATTTAAACATCCTCTGTTAAGATGCTTTCAACAATAACATACTGCCTGGTTAGAAGAGATCAATCAATGATTAACCAGTGTTCAACATTTTTCGATGGCCCAGGACCAGTAAGAACAAACGTTGGGCAAGTAAACAAAGATAGTCACTTGCCCGTTCGGGCCAGTGTTCAATTTTGCCATTTAAATTAATAGTCTCGTACTAAAATGTGTCTCCCCTGCTTTAATTTTAGCTTATCTCAAGTTAAAATCCAGGTCTGTCATATGCCGTTCCTTCTCCCTCCTCAGCAATACCAGTGTTGTCTTTTTGACCAATAATATTTGAATGCTTGTCTGTTGTATGCATTAGTGTAGGACCCAAACGATTGTGATCCTTTAATCGAAACGACAGTTTATGTAATTCGAAAATAAACGTATTGAGCACCGACACCGTTATTCAGTTGTGGACATTTGCTAAATATAGGGTCATTTTCGTAAAACTGTTTTAATAATTTCCTTCCGATCTTTTTAGGAATTAAACAAAAGAAATTAAAAAAAAAAGATTTTACTGCTTCTTTTCAAACCTTAATGTAGTAGCCAATCAGAGGTTCTTGTTAGAAATCCCCTTCCCTATCCAAAGGATGCAACCAGCTCGTGGGTCATGGCTATGTTCGTGGCTATGTACGTGGCTATGTACGTGGCTATGTTCGTGGCTATATTCATTGTCGTTGATTACGGAAAAATTTCATGTCCAGACTCTTGACGAAATACACTTTGCCATCGTTAAAATCCTTCTCACCAATAGCTTTGTCAAAGCTATACTCGAAGTGTCATGACATGATTGCAGACACGTTGAAAGAAGTTTAGCACTTCTCAACAATGAAGCCTTATGAATTTAATGTACACTTTATTGAGGCGGACTCAAAGCTGCAAAACAGATGAATACAGTTAGGCCTGACACAATACGCAATAAATCAATTAATCGCATGATAAATAAAAATGAACTCAATTGTTAAGGCCACAATAATTTCCATTTGCATGCTTGTTTGTTTTCCTCGTCTCTGTCTGTCTGTCTGTCTGTCTGTCTGTCTGTCTGTCTGTCTGTCTGTCTGTCTGTCTGTCTGTCTGTCTGTCTGTCTGTCTGTCTGTCTGTCTGTCTGTCTGTCTGTCT
>JACXGM010019638.1:0-18291 GCA_016801145.1 Umbra pygmaea
GTGTGTGTGTGTGTGTGTGTGTGTGTGTGTGTGTGTGTGTGTGTGTGTGTGTGTGTGTGTGTGTGTGTGTGTGTGTGTGTGTGTGTGTGTGTGTGTGTGTGTGTGTGTGGCGGTAATCCACCAGCTCCCTCTGTCCCTGGAGAAATGAGGACAGAGGACTGAGGGAAATGAAAACAAAGGGATGATGGCGGACTAGTGCCCTGGAGAGCCAGGGATCATTGAGAGCCTCTGAAGAGAAGAAACAAACTTTAAATCAGGAACGTTGAGAGAGGCCACGGTCTGCTCACTGAGTGTGTGTGTCTGTGTGATTTTCTGTGTGTTTATTCATCACATGGTTGAGCATTTAAGCTTTAAAACACAATCTCGGTTGAGACTGCGCTCTCCAGGAAAATGTTTATAAATTCCTTTATTATTACTAAATCCTGACTGGAGGTCTTCCTGGAATAAGCAGACAGAAGACAGAAAAAGGAGCAATTCTGATAAATGTCTCTCCTTGACTTGTGGACCACAAGCTAACTGTACAGCTGAGCACTTTCTAGCATTTTCTAATTTCTTTCGAGGTTAAACAAGTGTACTGTAAATATACTGTAAGTTGATTGTTAACCCCCACACTTGCCTCTGTACATACTACATTTGTGCATTCCTTTCTGTTTACTAAGCCAATTGTAATGGCTGCATTTTGTCATTTTGTCTGTTTACATTTTCATAACCTTTACCAGGTGTCCTAGGTCACACACCCTAACAGATTCAGCATCAACATATTCAGTTGCCTCAACTTTCTCCTCAAACCAAAGGTGAATCTTGAAATAGGTCATCTTTGCCACCAAAGGAATGCTTCAAACGTCCAAATTGACTCAAGCATGCGCAGAATAGCAATATTTTATATCATCGTATTCTTGACTAGGGTTCACGCAGGTTTATATATCTTTGTCAGATGCTGCAATTTCACTATCCAAAATGTAATTTGGTTGTACATTGTAAAAACGTTTCAAACCTATGTTCAAACAATTGTTTGCACACAATAAAAGGGCAGATTTTTTATGTTGAGCTTAGAAAGGACGAAAGTGTTAAAAATAACTGCACTTTCATATTCTAAGTACAAATATGTATTTTCAGAATAATTCCTACTGTTTATTCAACTGTAAATAATTCAACAGTTTTTTTATTGTATAAACTGTGAATACTCAATGTGTTTTATTTTGTATTTGATATAAGTGGCTGTTTGTAAATGCGCATATGAAAATATTACTGCACTGGCAACCACATGAATGAAGTTATAAGGTGGAAGGTACTCACTCTCTCTGTCTCTCTCTCTCCCCCGTCTGTCAGCCACCTACCAGGTGAAGCAGGGGACGTGTGAGGTGGTGGCCATCCACCGCTGTTGTAATAAGAACAAGATTGAGGAGCGCTCTCAAACCGTCAAGTGCTCCTGTTTCCCAGGCCAGGTGGCTGGCACAACAAGAACCCGACCATCCTGTGTGGAAGGTAAATGTGTGTGTGCATGTGTGGTGGAAAGCTTTCATTGCAATGTTTGTTCAGGTATATTACACTGGTGTTACTGGTGCCGTAGAGGCTGTTCTGACAGTAAAGATCACATCATTAGTTTGTTTGAAGGTCTTGTTAAAATATTCACTGTAGCTAAACACAGCCACTTCCTATACGGACAGGAAGCTGTCAGCAGCTCTAATGGTCTCGCAAAGTATTCTAGCTCTCTGCTTTAAGATGAAGTGGCTCTGGTTCTCTCTGCAGTGCACATTGACTGTGTGGCACTGTGTCCCCTAGCCAATTGTCAGCAGATCATGTAACATTTAAGGTTAGGACCACTGCAGACTAATGCAGGTAATGGAGGCTCATTGTGCAGTGTCACATTCCATCTCTAATGGAATATGAAAAGCAGAGGAAATATACATACTGTATGTCAACCTCCGTAGGTTTGGCCTTAGGCCTAAAATCAAAAACCGCAGTTTAAAAGGGATGATTTTATTTGGGAAGTCATTCGATTTCGCATCTATTTAAGACTTCCCACATATATCAGATGGCAATAGAAAAATATTGTTCTGCTCTGTATTACTTTGTCATATCCCAAGATATATTTTACACATACAAGACACTGGGCTAGTCAAAAAAAAATTATTATACAGAAAAGAAACAAAATGTGTGTGGTATGTGGGGAGGGGAGGGGGCGGATTGATGGTGAAATGGAGCACGACTGAGTGAGTTAAGAATGGGATGGTGTTGTCTTCGTGATGATGGAGAGAGTGAACCCAGGGGTCATTCTGATAGCCCGGCCAGGAGTGAGAAACTCAGCCAGGGATGGTCCCTGACCCTCATCAAACAGCTGACCTTATCTCCCTGTCCCATGTCACACACACATGCTCTCCACCGTACAGCCAATACAGATGCATTAACCCCCCTCGTGAAGGAAATGGATGGTTGTAGTGTACGTGAGCTGGGAATATAAATCAAAGGGAACACAGATCTACCTGTTACGGTAACCTCAGGCTCTGGCTTTCATGTCTCTATTCTGCCTTCTCTATGCTCCGCTGTTGTGTCTTCCCCCCAAAAAGAGGGTGTTCTGCTCTGCCAAGGTCAGCTGAGTCCCAGTGCAGAACGCTCAGTCACAGAGCCGCTTAACGTCTCAGACACAGATGAGGAAACCTTGAAAGGGGACTTTATGTACTGCACTGTGAATGAAGAACAAACATGTAGGAACGATGGGAGACACTTAAATCAACAGCGTTTCAGGCTGGAGATACCTTGGTGTGACAGGCCTTCAGGTTCCCCAGAAACTGATTTCATTGGTGAAAATATGACGTTAGCTTTGGTGGTTTTAATAAATTTTTCAGCTCTAAAATTAAATGATTAAGTAGGATGGAAAAATGTCAGTTAAATTAGTCAGTTGTTTGAGATGTTGTCTTCTGTTCTGTGCATCCTCGAGGCATACACCTTTTCAGCAGTAACTTTGTGATAATAATTCTATTTGGTGCAGAGTGTTATATTTGTCATGACTGGTTGCTTGTACTTCCTTATACAGCACTTACTCAGTAATCTGGATCGATTTTGCACCCTGAATTTGTACTGATCTGTGTAGTTTTAAAGCTGATTCTGATGTGTATCTCTAGCCTTCCAGTTTATCTCTAGCCTTAAAGTACCAAGTATTATCAGGACATTATAAAATGTTTAACAACAAACAACCCCAAAACTGTCAATTTTCTACAATTCAAAATAAGATATGGCATATGTCCTTTATAGGACCCATGCTATGTCGGTGGCCAAATCAATACATGTTGTGTAAGTGCATTTTTTATCATCAAACATACAAGGTGTTGTCCCTATGACTGACCACTAGAGAGCACTGTTTACTACTATTGTTAGCAGAGCCTGCTACGGGCTACCCAAGGAAGGGATCAGGATAGAAATGTCAAACATCTTTATTTAGATGTTTTTCCTGATAGGAAACATACTAAGATAGATGTGTCATAACTATGATTTAAAATGATCTTAAATATTGGAAGAGCCAAAGAATAGTTCTATAGCTAAAAGGTACTGAAATTATACATTTATACAGAACACAAAGAAAGCCCTTTTGTTATCCTGCTTGTCTAAGCATCCTAACATCATACATTGCCTTAGAGAGCCAGTCCACTGCGGAACATGGCTATTAAAACATCATTAGAAATTATTGTGAGGCACTGTGCCATCTCATGAGCCTATGGATGGAGAGGCTTTTCCCAGCCTCATGGGTAATTCCCTCTGGTCTAACTCTTTGAGTTGACTAGACTGAACAGACCCCACAAGGACACCAGCATGCTGCTGTATTTAACTCTGACCCTCAGGTTAGGGGTCACATACAAAGGCCTCTGGGGAGGTCATGCTGGGAAACATCCGCCCACTCAGTGGAGCACTGTTGGGACAACAATTTACAAGCTGACAAAACAGCCACATATCCAGGCTTTTTTTCTCCTCTTGTATCCTCACTCCCTTCTAACTGAACACCACGTAGCGACACAGATAATGAATCTGAAGGTGTGATGCAGTTTAATACATCTAACAAATTCCCAGTGTAGATACTGTCTCCATTGTGAGTGGCACATCCTTCACAGTAACTGAAATTCCTGGCCTTACAGCTCGGAGCTATAATGTTTTCCAGGCAGGCTGACGTCTCTGTCACTAGCCACAGCCACCAAAGCTTTGGATGATGTACATCTCCGTTAGTCGTAAAGGATGTCCAGTTCCAAATGGTCTCCTTTGGAAATGCATTTGAAAGTACATCCGTCCATTATAATGGTTAATGAATAAGAGGCGTGATGAATAGAGCACTCACCATTATCTGTTTTCATTAAGCTAGCTTGTTAAAGAGCAACATAAGACCTTTTTCCTGGGATACTGTATCAAAATCAGTGCATTTTACAAATTTTTCTCCTAATCTGTGGTAAAGGTTCAACTTACAGAGCATTGAAGCTGGGCTAGACATGGGAATTACTGGAGATTTTCTTTAGCTGTGTGTTGGTTAATAAAGTCTGGGTTGGAGTTAGATGCGTTGAGTTGGATGTCCCCTGATGCATTTATTGCTTCTGCTCACACAGAGCTGATCTTAGATTTAGTCTGTGGGGTGAATTCACAATGGCCAATAAGCAGAGGTTGAGAAGATCACCTCTATTTATCAGTACACTCTATGGGGATGTCCGCACCGAGAGGTGGGCGCTTCGTGCCTTCACTGGATTATATAGCATTATTATACAATATTAACCTGTGTCAAAGTCAGCATTACCAACGCTCCTCTCTGAATCAATATGCGTCTAAATCACGCCATTTCAGGCTTTGCGGTTCTGGGTGGCAGTGGAGAGGCAGGCGTAATCTAATAGGACGCCGTGAATGGATTTTGATTGTTATCATTGAGCTTGGCCTCCAATGGGGGGGGGGGGAGCATCTTGACAGTGTCTTATTGAGCTCTCCTCAAAGCTTGTTTCCTCTAAATTAACACAATCTCACTGTTCATCTACTATATGCGATTACACCCAGGTATGTGTGTGTCTGTGTGTATTTCTGTGCGCTTTTGTTAGGGAAAATAGTACACTCTATCTACTTTCTCTGTGTGTGGTGCTGTATGTTCTGTCCTGTTTGTGTGAGCTGTGGCTTTTCTTCCTATTTTAATTTAATCTATTATCCAGGCAAGCTTGTGTTTGTTTGTGTACTTGGTCTGTGTGTGCTTGCCCACTGAGCCAAATGAAAGATGTGTTTTCAATGTCTATTCAAATTATTTTCTACGGGAAAGATGTTTTTTCAATGTCCATTGCTCAATGGGTGGTGCACCATGTTTGCGGCTGTGCTCATAGGCGTAAGTAATTCTATAGCTGGCCCCATTGCAAATGTTGGTTGTATGATTGCATCCAATGTGCCTTGCTCTCATCAGAATCACCCACAATACCTTTTAAGTCAAGATCCCCTGGCTGCTCCTTAGACCAAACTTATTCAACTTCATCTATGAGATTGAGTGCTCTGCTTGTGCTGGTCCATCATCGATATACATTTAGCATTGATGCTGCGGTTTTCTGTGTAGCAATGCATAGTGTAACGAGTCATTGTCCTATCTTTTATATATTTTTTAAATATCATGAAATAAAGTTTATACCTTTTTTGTAAAAACTGGTCACTCAAAGCAGGCCTACTGTAAATTCCTTGGACGGTCACAATGTTACATATTTCCCAGCAGTCTTTGCATCACAGAAAGATTAATATTAAGTACAATATTTATTCGAATGTGTTGTGGATGTTATGCAGTCTAGTTTTTTATGTATGGCTTATTGTATACAAAAACACTTGAAGCCTGACTATAGGATTATTTATCACTAAAAGTCAATAAGCATTCGTTCAAAACAACAGGAGTAGGTACCTTGTAAATAATGTTTTCTGCTTGTTAAAGGGGAACAATGCAAAATATCTACAATTTGTAACTAGAGGTGAACTTTACAAGTAAATTTGACTAGGAATTCAAACAACAATTTAAAGAATATTGTGATGATTTGGTGCATTTTAAGAAGTATTTGTAATGTTGAAGCTAAACATCTGGAGTTGGTGGAGTACTGGAAGGCTAGGGTTTTTGGGTGTAGGAACTCGGTAGAGTAGGTGGAGTGTGGGCATTGTTGGGTAAAATTACTTTCAGTGTTGGGAAAGTTCACTTTCTACATGAACTAGTTCATAGTTCAGTTCACACATTTTAAAATGAACTAGTTCAGTTCATAGTTCATATTTCAAAATGTTGAACTAAGTTCCAAAAATAAACCAGTTTTTAGTTCTTTTTTTCCATATGTTGCTCAGAGCTATTATTTTTCAAAATTATTGCCACAGTCCATATAGAACCACAGACAGCAATTATTTTATCAGTTTTACACTGAAACTACGCATCAGATATCATCTTCATGTCCAATTTTGAATTCTTATCCAACCAGGGTTTACAGTACATTAGCATTGAGGGGACAGCATTTCCCCATTGTTACTTTAACGCTTGTTCCTGTCCATTCAGTTCACACTAGTACCCCGCAAACACAGATCGTTCCCCTAACGTTCCCTTATGGTTCCCATTTGGTTATTTTTTGGGAACCAAACAAGAACATTCTAGGAACGTTCCCTGTATGTTATTTTTAGGTTTAATTTTATAACCTAAGGAGAACGTTCTGGGAGTGTTCCCTGTAGGTTATTTTTAGGTTCTATTGTTGGAGTAGGTTCCCAGAACGTTCCCCTAACCTTAAGGGAACGTTCTATTTACGTTAAGAAAACTTTCCTGGGTCACCAATAGGGAACGTTCTGGGAACCAAAAACTAACGTTCCCAGAACGTTCCCAGAACATAAAATTGTTAGCTGGGTAGCAGCTACAGCTTTCATCCCTACAGTATATTCTCAAAAACATGAGGAAAAATGAGCTGCTTGAATGGTATTTTTTAATGAGGAATTATTAAAAGAAAAACAGGACATTAGTTCTTAAGGTCCAAATGTTTAATACTTTAATAATTTTACATTTCAAATTCCATTTCAGTACATACTAAAAAGTAATACTGGAATCCTGGAAAAATTTACCAGGCAGGTTCAACAAACAAGTTAAATAGTATTTATATACTACTTGAAAGGCTAGCCGGGTGTTTCAGTTCAATCTGCGGTTTCAGGTTTGCTGTGGATGTGACGGATTTTCTTTTTGAAGGCCGGCGGGCAAAGTATATAAATATATTCTTCATCCTCACCGTCCTTGTCATAAAACTAATTTAAATTATCATACGACGCTAATCCTTGCTGTTTGGTCGCCTACATGCTGCTGTCGCATTCATGCTGCTTTTTGTTTTGATGACGCATGCGGTGCGAGTCGCGACACTGGTGGCGCCACTTGCCAAATGACAGCGAGAGGTGTTTTTCCGCTACATATTAAGGCCTCTTTACGGTGTTTTCAGCCGGGTTTCCGCCTACAAGGCTCTATAGAAATCTGGCATCCTATTGAACGAAGTTAAACTGAGAGAGCGTGCCGTTCACAGACACCAGAATGAAGGAGTTCACAGTAACGTTCATCAGGCAGTAATATAGTAGCCTACGTTCAGTTCACGTTCACCCAAAATATGAACGAGTCCATGAACTATCGTTCAATGAACGCGTTCAGGCAAAACACTGGTTACTTTTACGATTACTTTTCAGTTACTTGTTGAGGTCACAAGTTTTGGTTCATATCTTAACAGTGACCTATAAAACAAATAGAAAGAAAAGAAAATATCAATCATGGTCACCAGTAAGATATTAACTCCATTTACCTGATAATTTTGTAGTAATTAGGGACTTCCCAAAACTTGTGAACTCAACAAGTAACTGAAAAGTAATCGTAAAAGTAATTTTACCCAACGCTGAGTGTGGGGAATAACTGGGTGGCGTGTGGGGAATAACTGGGTGGCGTTTGGGGAATAACTGGGTGGAGTGTGTGGAATAACTGGGTGGAGTGTGTGGAATAACTGGATGGAATGTGTGGAATAACTGGGTGGAGTGTGTGGAATAACTGGGTGGAGTAATTGAGTGGAGTGGGTGGATTAACTGAGTGGAGTGGCTGGAGTAACTTGGTGGAGTGGGTGGAGGAACTGGGTTGATTGGGTGGAATGACTGGGTGGAGTGTTAGGAGTGGGTGGAGTAACTGGGTGGAGTGGATGGAGTAAATTCTTGAAGTGAGTGGAGTAACAGTGTGTAATCAGTGTGTAGTCAGTAACCAGGTGGAGTCTGTTCAGGATCTGGGTAGAATGGTTGTGGTGGGTGGAGTAATTATGTGGTATGGTTGATGTGGGTGAAGAAACTGGGTGGAGTGGGTGGAGTGGTTGGCGTGGGTGGAGTAATTGTGTGGTGTGTTTGGAGTGGGTGGAGAAACTGGGTGAAATGGGTGGTGTAACTGTGTTAAGTGCTTGGAGTAACTGGGTGAAGTGGTTGTTGTAGTTGAAGTAACTGTGTAGAGTGAGTGGAATAACTAAGTGGATTGATTGGAGTGGGTGGAGTAGCTGTGTGGAGTGGTTTGAGTAGTTGGAGTAGCTCTGTGGAGTGTGTGGAGTAACTGGGTGTAGTGGGTGGTGTAACTTGAAGAAGTGGGTTGATTGTGCAGTAATAGTTTTTTTGCGGAAAAAAATATGTTTTGGATTATTGCATTGTATGACTTCGACAATCGACTAGTGTGGATTTCACTGAAAAATGGCAAATAAACAGAGGTATATACACAGACTGATTTGTTCAAATTCACTGTGTTCACTATAAGGAATCACTGCAAATGGATATGGACTAGTAATGACATTTCGAACATGTTTAGCAGCTCAAAGCACATTTTTTAACTTGCCCCGTAAATGTGTAATGGTTGTATACTGGCAGCAAAAGGTAAACAGGACTTTGGCAATACAGATTGTTTGAGTTATTAACGTTACTAAACGGGAGCGGGCAAGTAGAATTCTTACATGTTGCTGATATGTGAGAAACAGGAGGAAGCAGGAGGATGTAAAGAATATGAGGAGAGAATAAAGACAAGTACCTAAAAGCACAAGGTAGATTGTTGAGACATTCTTCATTATGTATTAAATCTCACATGTTAATTTAAATTATGCTTGTGGTTAAGGTATCTGGGGTAATTTACCTCAATCCATGCAACAAACTAGCTAGCCGCACTGCACTGTAGATTAATCAAAGGAATAGCTAGCAAAAAAGTACTGTTTAGCTAGCTTACACTTAGAACTAGCTAATGTGTTGTTAGCGCCACTGATCAATATTTAGGATATTTAACTGATGTTAATGTGATGAGAGTACATCGTGGCATCTGTAAATTAATATAGACATACCCAACACAGACTTCAGGCAAAAACTGTGCCTTCCTTTCTGCATGGAATAATATCTGCAGTCTTTAACCATACACAGTGTTGATGATGACATGTTAAGATCTAATTAGCCTAATACTTGATTAGGGATTATATTGCTTGCCTCCATTGCTCCGTGTGTACTGAATATAGTTGTAGAATGATTCACCAAAACAGATTAACTATAATTTGATATATGGAACAGTGTTAACTTTTGTGACCATGCACCCACAGGTTTTAAATGACAATACATAAAATTTACATCAAATTATACATAAACAAGCCAGTACAATTAATATAAAAATAATTAATTACAATATTAAAGTATAAATAATGGTTAGCAGCATGTTTTGAAATTAATTTACTTTTTTTAACAGTGATTTCTCCCTGCTCAAAGTCTGCCCCCTTGAACCACTAATACACCCTCCTTACCTCACTCATGGCCTCCTGAACGGAATCCCTGGTCATCCACCATCCTTACCTCACTCCTCACTAGAAGAATTTTCAATACACCAACACCATCCATAAATAATGACCCTGATGTGATTAATCCCTTTTTAACATTGTAATTCATCTTCTTATTTGTCTATGTGACAGCATGCCTGTTTAAACTAACTGCACACCTTTAGGTGTGTGTTCCTAGAGGAAAGCTTGTCCTGCTCTCAGGGAAAGAGTGGAGTTGTTTGCTAACACCACCTATCTATGATGAGCACTGATTGCATACTATTACACCCCATACAAACAACCCATTCCATAGTGGATTTGATGTTTTCAATAAATGTTTCAGTTGAACATAATCCCTAAGGCTGTCTGTGTGGTTGACATCTAAACCTTGAGTCTCCCATCTTCACCGACGTTTTTAGTAACCAGCCTCCACTGATTCAAATCCACATGAGTTCAATCCTCCCAATTATTATTTGGACTGGACACATTTCACCAAAAATACAATATTTGAAAATGTTCATCTTTTTTATGTTTATCTCATATGAGCTGCAATGCAAGTATCTACAGCAAAATGATGACGTGCACCAGTGATACATTAAGCTATGTGATAATAAACAATAAATGCGTGTATGCAATTATCAAATGAAACCAGTACCAAACAATGACAACCAAAACGATAATGGTTTTTGTTGTAATCCTTAACTACTGTACATAGCACACTTGATTCAATAATCAGCTCATCTTCAGAATCAATATAGAACTACTCTTTGTAAATCAAATTTTAAAAGTAGCTAAAATACCTTAGACAATGATATGAGGCAATATATTATCAACAAAATACATAATTTGCTCAACCAAAGCACTAACATCTCTCCTCTTTTGGTCTTCATGTATGGCAGCCTGCCTCAGCACCATCCCTGTTTTTCACATTATTCCCTGTAAAGCAAAGATAAAAATGATAATTGTAGCCTATATTTATGTGATTGCTTACAAATAAAATATATTAGCTACTTTGATAGGCTCTATGTTTGAGTTACTTTTTGCTAGTTATACAGTTACTTTGCAGTACAGTACTTTGAGCTATGCTTGCTAACTATAGCTACTGACTGTAGAGATAGCTATAGCTAGCTAGACACCTGACTGAAATACAGGGCTGGAAGTAACGAATTACAATGCCTCGTGTGTAATTGAATAGCTTTTCTGTGTAATTGTACTTTAAGTATTTTTCAAAGGCTTTACATTTTTTATTAATTATCAGAGTACAATCTAAACAAATTATACACATCCTCATAGCAAGCACCTAACATTTGCATCTTCTGTCAGTAAAGTTCACTTGTTTGTCATTGAGACGCAACACGACCAGATGGACCAATAGAATTCAATTTCATGCATCATGCAAAAACGGGCCAATCAGAGCTAAGTATATGCAAACCAAAAGATAATTGGTTGCAGGATTTTAAAAAAGGTAGCTAGGAAAAAGAGGTTCCCTAATCAACTAAATGGAGACTAAGGATTTTGAGCAGGTTCAGGAAACAATAGAGCTCGGGTGACAACGTCATGGAACGGTGCATTGTGGGCAGTGTTGCCATGTCCGCGGTTTTCTAGCCAAATTAGGCTGTTTTTAAATTTGGCGGTAGAAAATATATTGGTCGCGGGTTGTGGTTTTTTGGGCTATTTATAAACGAGAAAAGAGGGAGAGTAGTCAGTGACAGTATATTAAAATTAAGAGAATAGGGTAAAAAAAGCACATTTATATTTACATAGTGGAAAAAAATATTGGGATTTTTTACTCAATAGCAACGTAAACAAATTGAGCTAGTTTTAAGGGATTTTAGGCTGTTTATTAGTAGTCATTGGGCTAGAATTTTAGGTTTGACCTGGCAACCCTGATTGTGGGTAGCCGCTTGCAGCCAATTTAGCAGTCAGGCAAATCAAAATATTAGTGTAGCCGGCACCAAGGATAGAAGCTATTAACAGTGAAACTAAAGAGCTATAGCAATAGAATAATATGTAAGCTATTAATAATAAAGCATTTTAACATTTAAGCTACAGAGCTACAGCTTCAGCAACAGAATATCATTTAAGGTCCAGTGCAGAGAAGACTATAGCTAGGAGTTACCACTGCATCTCTGTGTAAATTGACTGATGCTTTCTAGAAATGTAAGGTACATCTTATGCTATAGCCTGTCAGTATAACACTAACCTAGTCTATCCACAAAAATCTAGATGAATAAAAGAGGTGACATTGCTAATCGAGAATTGATTTGCTGATTTGGCTAACAGCTACAGTACATCATTATTTTCATATTTAACATCTTGCTTCCGAAACACAGCAATATAATTACTGCTTTAATCTGAACAGCAGAACTTTAGTTAACTGCTAAACTAATAAATTAAATGTAAATGTAGGTAACTCTGGCATCTGAAAATCTGATGACCATGTCATGAAAATATCCAAAATTGCTAATTGTGATTAGCCGCGATAATGACAGAGTTGTCTACAAAGCAAAGCAAAAAGACCCCGACCTTTGATAATAATACCTTACCTTTGTGAAAGTGCCGTGAGCAAACACGCATGGCTTTGTAATTTCGTACACCAGGTCTCCTTGTGTCTTTTTCCAAGTACGAAAATGGTGAAAACTATTACGATTTATCAGGCGTTTGCCCTGTCGATCGTGAGACCTATTTCAGCATTTCACACTGCAGTAATACTGAACTATTTTTCCTGAAATAACCTAAATAATAACCTTAATATTATCAAATGAACAACAAATTCAATTACCTACTATACAGTATATCTACTTCTGTACCGTATTTCCCACAATTCATTGCGATGTGAAGAAACAATCCTGAACTCTATACAGATGCACACATAGCCAGTGGCCAGGTCTTCTGAAGACCATGAGGAAAGAACTTACTGGCCGCATCTCAAAGAACACTTCAGCTTCAAGCATAGAAGAGGAGACAGTGTACTTATGGAATGTAGCACTCCTTACCAAAGGAGGTGGAGGTGGCTGCCCACAAACAATCTGCGTCAAACTTCAGGAAACATGTAATGGTATCAATATTAAAGTTATAAATATATTTTAGCACCAATAATTGCGTTTGTTGTGAGGCTATGTAGTGTAGCTACTGTAACAGTGTTGCTAGTAGCATTGAATCCATAGCATAATGCTAATGTTGGCTAACTCATCCTGTTGCTAGTTAGTTAGAAGTTAATCATGACCAAACGTCTGTATAAAGGAACTATAAGCTGTAGTCTTGGGTTACTACCGCATTTACATTTGTGTGGCTAGTATAGCCATCCCAATGATGCAAGTTGTTGTGAATAGCTAAAAGCTAAATTAATGAACCTGTGAAGATAATTAAATTTGAGACATGGGATTTTTAGGTATGTGCATAATATTATTTTTTGCTTGCTTTTTACCTAGCTCACTAAATAATAGCCAAAAATCAGCGGGTCCACATGGCGTCCAGCAAGCTAAGTTGCTGCATTGCAGGACAGTCTGCATCACGATGGTCATGACTTCGAGCCTGACAATGGATTCTCTGACTTTCCCAGAGCCTCTCCAGCGACTCCTTGTGTTCAGCTCGGGCGCTTGTAAATTCAATTGCGGAAGTATAGTCGGTGAATGTAATCATCCCATGCATAATCTGACTAAAAGCTTCTGTGTTGGGTGAACAGTGCAAAAAGAATCAGCGGCTCGGTTGGATTTTTATTTATTTATTAAAAAAATGTTTAACTCTCTGTTCTACTGAGCACTAAATACTCTCAATCAACCTGATCAGGCAACAGTAGAACAGGGAGTGGCACATACTTAACCAACATACACAACCCCAAACAATAACAGTACTACCCAAAATCTACAATGCAATAGCACTGGCCATAATACTATACACTCTACAATAAAGCATAATATACACAAATAAACACGGAGTCCATGTCTCAGTGCCATGGAACAGGTATCCCAACCTGTGAACCTGTTACATTCCTATTTTAAATGCTGAACCTGAGGGTATTATAGATAAGAAATTATCTAAAAACAATAGGCTATTCATGGGCAAAGGCAGACGTTGCTATAACAACAGTCTTATTCAGTAGGGACTAGCTTACAGAGGCAGAAAAATTATGAAAAAATTATAATGTTAATTTAAAAATTATTAGGTATGGTGCCTCCCCTGCAAAGAAAATAAGACTACACCCCTGTGTGTAGCACTTAAACACAGATTATTATTAAGTTATGATTACTGAAAGCAGTGGATTCTTATTTTCTGCTATACAAGGATACTCTATGTAATACATGGATTCCAATTAATGGAACAGCTGATTTACAATGAACATTCTGATGCTGAATTCTGATACTGATGCTCCCACCATGTCCTCCCGTGTTACATAGAGCTAATCCATTCCCAGTAAGTGGTTGGGAGCCCACAGGTACTCGTACAGATTGAATTTAATTGTTAAATGTGTGGGAGTATGGACACAGGGCAATTAATTTACTGTGCATCTATAATCTGAATAACTTTACTCAACATTTGTAATATCAATAAAACAGTGGAATAATAAATGAAAAGAGTAGGGAATGTACAGAAATAGCAGCAGAAACGATAAATAAATGGTAACATATATAGACAGTGATGTTAGTTACCAGCAGAGAAGCAAGATAATATATATCCTATTATATACAGAGGGATGTGAGCCAGTTCAGCTAATAATGACTAGTCTTCTGAGTAGAAAATGCCCTGTAAACAGTTAGGTGCATATCTGCAGCTATAAAGACACCTATTGCTCTTGAAATTCCTTTTGTCCGATACATACACTCTAAAACCAAATGGTGCTAAATAGCACTGAAAGTGGTATATTGGCTTTTAATCATAGGGGAACCAATTTAAGTGCTATATTGCACCTATATTTAAAAATGGTGCTATGTAGAACCATAAGAGGTGCCATACAGCACCTTAACGACCCCAAAGAACCGCTAAAGAACTATTTGTTTTTAGAGTGTAGACTACATTGATTTCTTTGTATTTGAGCAAAACAATTGTTTCATGATATATAAATGTAAGTTTGTTTCACTAAATTATTGTTATTTGCTTTATTAATATGTCTTACAAAAAATAACAGATTTAAAAGGCAAGACACTGACATTTAGCAATATAAACTCTATAGAAGACTTTCCCATCTAGATTAATCACCACAATTTGTCATTGTAATTCTAGCTGCACGTTCTGGTTTTTTGGCTCACAAAATTGGAAAAGTGAAAACAAAGAATAGTCTGAAAATGCTGATAACGATATGGGCAAAGGCAGTAACCAAATTTAGATTTTCAGCTTAATTTTATTTATTGAAGAGGCATTCAACATACACTCACCTAAAGGATTATTAGGAACATCCGGTCAATCTCTCATTAATGCAACTATCTACTCAACCAATCACATGGCAGTAGCTTCAATGCATGTAGGGGTGTGGTCCTGGTAAAGACAATCTCCTGAACTCCAAACTGAATGTCAGAATGGGAAAGAAAGGTGATCTAAGCAATTTCGAGCATGGCATGGTTGTTGGTGCCAGACGGGCCAGTCTGAATATTTCACAATCTGCTCAGTTACTGGGATATTCACGCACAATCATTTCTAGGGTTTACAAAGAATGGTGTGAAAAGGGAATAACATCCAGTATGCGGCAGTCCTGTGGGCGAAAATGCCTTGTTGATGCTAGAGGTCAGATGAGAATGGGCCGACGGCTTCAAGCAGATAGAAGAGCAACTTTGACTGAAATAGGCACTCGTTAAAACCGAGGTATGAAGCAAAGCATTTGTGAAGCCACAACACGCACATGCACAACCTTAAGGTGGACGGGCTACAACAGCAGAAGACCCCACCGGGTTCCACTCATCTCCACTACAAATAGGAAAAAGAGGCTATAATTTGCAAGAGCTCACCAAAATTGGACAGTTGAAGAATGGAAAAATGTTGCCTGGTCTGATGAGTCTCAATTTCTGTTGAGACATTCAGATGGTAGAGTCAGAATTTGGCATAAACACAATGAGAACATGGATACATCATGCCTTGTTACCACTGTGCAGGCTAGTGGTGTAATGGTGTGGGGGATGTTTTCTTGGCACACTTTAGGCCCCTTAGTGCCAATTGGGCATTGTTTAAATGCCACGGCCTACCTGAGCATTGTTTCTGACCATGTCCATCCCTTTATGGCCACCTTGTATCCATCCTCTGATGGCTACTTTCAGCAGAATAATGTACCATGTCACAAAGCTTGAATCATTTCAAATTGGTTTCTTGAACATGAAAATTAGTTCACTGTACTAAAATGGCCCCCACAGTCACCAGATCTCAACCCAATAGAGCATCTTTGGGATGTGGTGGAACGGGAGCTTCGTGCCCTGGATGTGCATCCCACAAATCTCCATCACCTGCAAGATGCTATCCTGTCAATATGGGCCAACATTTCTAAAGAATGCTTTCAGCACCTTGTTGAATCAATGCCGTGTAGAATTAAGGCAGTTCTGAAGGCGAAAGGGGGTCAAACACAGTATTAGTATGGTGTTCCTAATAATCCTTTAGGTGAGTGTACAATAAGTAACTATTTATTATTAATATAATGTTTTTTGTATTTGGGTTCATATACAAACCATGAAGAGCAACCAATACCATACTGTGGTTTATTTAGGCCTACTTTCAATGTTGAAATTGATATCCAAGAGGTGGGATGGACAGTGTCGATTGGCAAAAGCCAGCATGGCTCACAGTAAAAATAATACATTTTAGGAGAATAACAAAGCCATTTACTCTCTTATGTATTATTAATTATCTGTTTAATCTGATCCTGGAAAGTAATGAAATTCCAAGTATTTGGAAGTCAGCGTTTGTCCTGCCATAATTAAAAGGCAGGGATCCAACTATTTTAAACAATTATAGACCAATTGACTAAATAACTTGAAACACTGGTTAGTGAAAAACTAAAGGTGTTTCTGTACACAAATTACATTTTATCTATGCATCAGTCTGGCTTCAGGAAGCAGCACAGCACAATTGACCTATGGCTAAGCCACGCCCCCTGCACGCACTGGGACAAACAATCAACGTTTGGTGACAGGCGCTATGGAGACAGAAAGATTAAATATCATCTCAAAGTCATCAAAAGGGCCTTAACCATGCATTGGAGGGTTATATTAATGATTATATTGTTGAGAAGGTCGATAAAAACCTTCAGCTCCAGGCAAAAATGTACAGGCCACAGTGTAAATAAACGTGATAAACCGCATCTCGTTCCCATCACCATCTCAGACTACAAAATAGAGGATCAGCATTGTTCATGCACTGCAGTGTAAGAAGTGTGATTTACTTTCAATTTATTAATCTTTCAATTCATTAATATAACTTCACGTGACTTGTAAAATATGCTATGGTAATTGCCACTATCTTATTTTTCATCTAAACCTAGCTTAAAGCTCTGTATTAGCATAGCTACATTTTTCTTCCGCTAAAGCAACATGTTATAGTATACTAGGCTTTGCTAAACATCGGTTAAAGTTTTTTCGGTTATTTACAGATACGTTAATAAAGTTAAGCTCCAAAAGTTGACGTTAGTATAACTAGAGCACTTTGGACAACAGAATCATGTACGATTGCCAAAGTACAAAAACTACATAACAGGCCAATGAATTCCAAGGAAATGAAGTGACATGTACAACGCAGCTAGAAGCTAACGTTAGGCTAATGTTACGTTTTATTAGAGATGTCAAATATAACGTTCAAATATGTTGTTGACTTACCTTAGAACAGATGTGGTCTACCGCATAAATTAATCCAGAGCAGACACTTATCTGTGTTGAGATGTGGCTTTGGAACGGGTAAAAAATAGACACCTTCGCCCAGCCTCTCGTATCGGAGTTGCATGTACCCCATGCACTATGGGATCAAATAAGGGCCAATAATATTTTGAGGTTGCGAAGTGATCTTTGCATGTGTAAAAAAGTTTTGCATCTGTAAAAATATTTTGTGAATGTGTAAAAATGTTTTGCATCTGTAGAAATATTTTGTGAATGTGTAAAACAGTTTTGCATCTGTAAAAAATATTTTGTGAATGTGTAAAAAAGTTTTGCATCTGTAGAAATATTTTGTGAATGTGTAAAAAAGTTTGGCATCTGTAGAAATATTTTGTGAATGTGTAAAAAAGTTTTGCATCTGTAGAAATATTTTGTGAATGTCTGCAAATGTTTTGTGCAACATTGGAGTTACAAAACCCAAGTTACGAGTTGCGAAATGTTTACTGTGTCAAAACCACAGGGTGAGCATCCGGTTTCACAAATTGAGGCAAATGAGGAAGTGCCTTAAACCTGCATTCTATCTTAATTCCGCTGGGGGCGATGTGCCCGGTTGCAAAAGAGCTTGGATTCTGTAGAAGTCTATGAGAAGTTGAGCCACTTCTCACTTGGATTTATTACTTTAGTAAACACTTTTATAATGACCATATGGT
>JACXGM010019639.1:0-18291 GCA_016801145.1 Umbra pygmaea
GGTACCATTCAATGAAGTTCAGTGGCCACAACACCCACCATTGTGGGCTCTACGAAGGAGACAGGATCTTATTCTGAGCTTCTAATGTAGCAAGTTCTATATTTCGTAAGAAAGCTACTTAAAAAATACAACGTGTAATATTTAGTGAAAATAATTCATTTATTTGAAATACACTTCAGGTTCTCGTTAATCGCTTTCACTGACTATAGCAGTAACCTCAGTCAACACCGCATTTTCTTTTAACAATCGACGCCTGATTTTAAGCTTCCAAATAAACAAATAAGCGGTTGGCCTGCACCTGAGACCTGAGCGTCTTTTTTTTTTTCTCAGAGAAAATCATTTTCTTTGCCAGATTTCGCTTATCCATGTCGTAAATTCTAAGGGCGAGGTCTCTAATCAATGCAAATTTGTGGGCGTGTTATTTAAATTACGATGGTTTTAAACCGTCTGATTTATCAACAGCCGCTCATTCGTACGCTGGAATTGGAGTGATACGAAAGTTTTGTAAATCACACGTGAGTCTCGTCGTAAGATGATTTCTGCAGGTGTGCTGTGATATCTGGCACCACGACATTAGCAACAGATCCTTGTAGTCCTGTAAGTTGTGAGGTGGGGCCTTCATGGATTGTACTTGTTTGTCCAGCACATTCTACTGATGCTTGATTGGATTGAGATCTGGAGGCTAATTGGAGGCTAACATCTTGATCTCATTGTGGGGGAATATTTTGCTAAATAACCTGGCTTTGCTCAGTAATGAATAGTCTTTTCTCTTTTTACCACAAATCCTCTGTATTTCTCTTTTTGTAATAAATTAGACACCACACCATCACAATTTGGCCCTTTTCAAAGTCACTTAAATCCCTATGCTTGGCCTTTTTCCCTGCTTTTAAACATATCAACTTTGAGGTCAAAATGTTCACTTGCTGCCTAATATATCCCACAGTAATGAGATCAATGTTATTCACTGCAAGTGTCGGTGGTCATAATTTCATAAGTATATAAGTTCAATTCACATAGTTTGTGAAAAATTACTCTACCTAAATATTATTAAATTAAATAATATTATTCAAAGATATAGAATTTTGTAAAAACATAATGCACATTAAAATGTATTTGAGCCGATTTCACCCATCATGGAGAAAATAGTATATTCTGTATATTTGTTCTGTGCGCCAGTAGTACTTTGACTGGCCTCACACTCCGGTACAGTAGGTGGCAGTATATGTATGGGATCAAATAAGGGCCAATAATATTTTGAGGGTGTGAAGTGATGTGTAAAAATGTTTTGCATCTGTGGAAATATTTTGTGCATATATATGCAATTTTCAGTCAGTTGTGATCTGCCAGTAAAACTAAAGAAGATGTGCACCAGTTTTTTCCTTCCCAAGTCCAGTGGTGTAAAAAGTACTTGAATTCCATACTTAAGTAAAAGTACAGATATCAACATATCTTAAAAGTGACTTTAGTAAAAGTAAAAGTCACCCATAAGAAAATGACTTAAGTAAAAGTATTAAAGTAGCTCATCTTAAATGTACTTAAGTATCAAAAGTATTTTTCCGGTGTTAAAATGTACTCAAATATGTCAAAAGTAAAAAAAGACAGATATTGTATTTGTTCTCTCTCCAAACTTTATTTATTTTATAGCTCCGGCTCTGATAAACTCACATAGATGAGCCAACACTCATTCTTTTCGGCAGACACCAACTCATGGTCAGTTGAGGGTAAAACCTTACCATAGAATGGTTTATTTCAATGGGCACATAGATAGAGGTCTGGGTAAAAATTTGAAACTAATTAAAAACAGCTGGTTTTTGATGGAATGTACACATCTTTCCTCTGCTTTCTAAACTGTGCCACTGATTGCTTTGATCGTTTCATAGTAGCCTCCTTACAGAATGGCAGCCAGAAATGTTCAACAATGAACGGTCAACAGGCATTCTACACTGACGTCACTCGCACCTGTTTTGTGCCAACACTGCCCTACTATCAGTAACAATGTATGGAAATTAAAAGAATTCTTAGCTGAACTATTTTGTTTGATTTGAAAGGACCGATATGACTAAAATGGCAATTCACCTTCTATCACCTTAGCAGCTAAATTAGGCTATTAACCAATGGTACTGTCTGATAAATAGCCAGAATGAATAGTGAGAAACTTTCTAAATCAATATTATCTGCTAGGCTAGCGAGTGTTTTCATTGCTAACAAGCACATGGTCATTTGCATAACATTTTGAGCTTTTATTTGTACACTTGTAAATCCAATGGTTTTCAAGGAAATAACATTTAAATCACAACCAATATCATGCCTTACAACATGTTGTCTTTCAATTAGTGGCCAGTGGTTTACTACAACTTACTGCGTCTTCCAAGACAATTCAATAATTCATAGCACATACTATGCTATGAACTAAAAGTATCCATGAACAGTGTTCTTTTGAGTCCTGATTCAAAAGTTTTTGAGGGTTCAGACTACTTTTAAGATGGAGAGGGACCCTGGACCAGAGTCTGGCTCAGCATAGGTTGATTCACCATGTTTAGCCCTGGTACCTGGAAGTTTTGCTAGAACTCTAGCCAGTACATTTAAAATAAGCTTTATTTATTTAGAATTTTTCCCCATTTCCCTCCCTTCCCAATTCCTCACTAACCCTGCCTTGCCAACTCCTTAGACAGATCTGCGGGATGACGACGGGTGCGCACATGGTTTATCCAACTACATGTCGCCTGAGCTGCCAATTCTTTCCGCACTGTTCATCCAACACAGTGGCCTTTAGTCAGATCATGCATGGGATGATTACTTTCACTGACAATACTTCTGTGGTTGAATTTACAGGCACCTGATCTGAACACAAGGAGTCGCTGGTCGGCGATGTGGCAGGATAGATAATCTGACTTATCTAACCTACCATATATAATTGTGTATAAATCAAGAAATTTTTCATTTTTAAATGCAGAGTTGACTTATCTATTGGTCAGTGCTTGTTTCGATATAATTTTGTACATTGAATGTGGGGCAATGTCGAGCTACCTGTTGTGCTATTCCCTGTCACTTATCTGCATTGTTTTTCTTCCCCCTACTGCTCATGTGAGCGCATTTGTAGCAGTTGTTCGATATAACCTGTCCTGAAATTTATATTGTTGTTGTTATTAAAAATGTAGAACAAATGCCTAATAGATCTTTAGTAAAAAGCATTTCATCGAAGCAGGCTATGGGTGATGCAAACTCTGCCAAAAACGGTATTCATACGCTAGTTGGATGCTATATGTAGACTACCACTTGAAAACAGTAAGTTTCGCTTATTGATGCATGCTAAAACGTGCTGCTTTTTTGTTTTCTGCATGGCCAAAACAAAATCGGAAAGGGGATTCTTTAGAGAAAATGACTTTACCCCTCTCCTCAGTACACCAATCTCTGTACCTTTTGCAGAATAATAGTCTGTCCCTGATGTTTATCCTGGAGAGAATTGGCTTCTTTGCTGACCTTCCTGACACTAGGTCATCCTCCAAAAGTCTTTGGCTCACTGTGCATGCAGATGCACTCACACCTGCCTGCTTAAATTCCTGAGCAAGCTCTGCACTAATGGTGCCCCGATCCCAAAACTGAATCAACTTTAGGAGATGGTCCTGGCACTTGTTGGACTTTTTGGGCACCCTGACAACTTTTTCACAACAATTGAACCTCTCTCCTTGAAGTTCTTCATGATCCGATAAGAGAACATGACTCTCATGTTTTCTTCATAAATCTATTACCAATTCTCCAGGGGTATGCAAACTTCATGAACTGTATGTTCATGCAGCTGACATACAAGGATGTACTGTAAAATAATGTAGTTTCCTATAAAGTTGATTTCCTGCTTTTCATTTTTATATTGTTTTATGGGATTTAGGCTTACTTTTACCCTTGATACTACCTAGACAAACATACACACACTACTGACTAATGTGTGTAAGTTGATCTACAAGTGAACAGGTTCGAAGTTGTTAGAGATTATAGATCTCTGATTCTTTTAGATGTTTTTAGATGCATTCCACATTGACCACTGGGCAAAATAGATTTTTAATTAATTTAGCAGTCTTTGAAATTGACAAGGTATACATATAACAGGCAGATAAACTTTACTGAGTTAATGAAGGGGCCTGGGGATTAACAAACGTCTGCCAAAATATAAACTGTGAAAAAGGAATGTTTATAACTTAAATATTCAGTCCGACCCATCACTAAATAAATTCAAAATATCTTCAGTTATTATTCAAGCCTGAGGTAAAATAATAAAAAATTGATTGAGCTGAGAGAGAATAACAAATTTGCATTGTAATGGAAATGAAAATTCACACCAAGTATCATATTTTAAACATAAATTTTGCTCATGTATTTTAATTAAAGATACAAATTAAAATGTATCTGTTCTGAAGTGCTGTCCCTACTTTGATTACAATATGCTAAATATGATTCTAAAACCAGCATTGCATTAAAATTTCAAATGTGTGTTATATAAAGCTAGGGTATGCACTTCACTTCTAAAACACTTTTTGTCAAATTTGTTGGTGACTTCTAAAACAAATAGAAATTCCTGTTACATGACTTTTGAATTGAATGTGAATTATTTTCTCAATATGTGTTTTTAACTGTTTGTCTGTTTAAATTTATTTATATTATTTATTATTTATATTATATTTTGTTTCATTTGTTGCTATGGTTTTTATATTGCTGTATCACAGGGCACACGTGTAAAAGAGTCACTGCTCTTCACCTAACCAGAATTCCCTACAGAACTAAAATTGTATTAGGCTTTTAATTTATATTGTTTAAGAGGTAATTACTAGGCTAGTTCCAACTAATCAGGAATAATGTATTTTTCCACCAAATTATTTGTGGAGTAGCAATAATTAGTCCTTCAGCTCTTCTGCAAGATTTGACAAAGAAAAGTTTAGTGTGATGAATGATTTCATATGGCCAGCAGAGTATGTGAGTGGAGCAGGGGCAAGGAGCGGAGCGGACCCCAATTGAATAGAGTGCAGAGCGATATTTGAGCGTATATGAGCGGCCCAGAAGGCTCTCGCTCAAGTACCGCTCCAGTAGTGCTCACTTCATGTCAGGACATGCCCAGCCTAATGAGCCTATACGTTTGTAGAGTACTTGTCTGGCCAGTGCATTGTTAATCTGTCATCATGGAGTTCGCTAAATACTTAAATAAAGAAACTGACATGCAGGTGCAAAAAATCAAGATAGGTTATTCACAATAGGCCTACCTGTGATCGTGGGGGTAGGGGATGGTGCGATTTTTGTTGGGTCAGACCCATCTGCTAGCAATGGGGGGGCGAAACTGAGAGCTACATGGGAAAATATGCACCAAACAAGACACCTTGAAATGTTGCTGTTATTATGAATACATAAGTAGACTAAAAGACTAAAAGACATGGGTGACCCAACCCTCAACAAAGAATGAAAAGACATGATCCTCCCCTATTTTCCTGGGGTGGTCCATTCCATAAATACAGAACGGTCCCTTATGCATAACAATTATTTTGAGTTATGAGCTTGGTACGCAGTACCAAAACCCCCAGAGTGAACCACAACCACACAAAACCAGAAATACCAACACAGAACCAACAGGTGGATGCAGTGGTGGGCGGGAGGGCGCACTGAATCAAGAACAAGCTTACGCCCAAGAGCGCCCTGACATCCTAAATATGCTACATAATTACCATGTGACTACGCTGATGGTAGGTGTGCTGATGATGACTGACACACATCTCACTCAGGTTTCCATTTACTCGGGTGTCCTATCTGACCTTGCTGTGCTATTTACGGTAATAAGGAAGATGTGGATGGAAATATCCTTGAATTAAACCCGACAGTCTACACTTTAAACCTATAATCAAAGTATACTTTTGAATCCATAGTGCTGGAAAGCAGAGCAAAACAAACTAAATATTGTGTGTCACTGTCCAAATACAAATGTTAATTTGACTGTATATAACATGTCATTTTTAATCAGTCACCACACTTGTTACATTTGGAGGAATAAAAATACAGGCCTCGATTATGATTGAGAAAATGTCCTAATGCAGAAAGAGTATTTTGCAAAACAAATGTAATTTGTTTTCTCTTGCTCTCTCTCTCTCTCTCTTGCTCTAACAAAGATAAATGCTCTTTCTGCAACGCAGTGTAGCAGTGTATAAAGAAGCTATCACATAACTCTGAAGTAGCCTAGAATGTGATTCTTAAGTGGCATCTCTCTCCCACTGACGAGTGTGCTAAGACTATTTGTGGAGTGCTAATGATTTTTCCAGCTTGTCTGCTGTGGAACCAGAGGTGAGAATCTGACAGACACAAGGTGTCTGAGGATACAACACAGAAAAGACGAGAACATGGGGGGAAAATGAAGAGACAACGAAGAAGTGGGAGTAAGAGAAATGATTACAAATACTGTTTAAATATATATTTATGAATGAATTAAATGTGTGAGAGTGAATTTGTTTTGTTTTCAGTGGTCACAATTCAAGTACTCTATAGTACAGCAGTACGGGGTCAGTCGGGGCTGATATTCTAGACCAGTGGTCCTCAAAGCCTTCCACGGAGGGCCTAGTGTATGCAGGTTTTCGCTTTTACCTTGTACAAGCCTGATGGAGTAGCTCACTAATTGGTTAGTATCTCCCCTCAACTGGCAGTCTAGGTCCTAATTATGCTCTAATTGAAGGGAAATACCAAAAACCAGCATACACTAGGCCCTCCATGGAAGGGTTTGAGGACCACGGTTCTAGACCTCACTGTACAGTATATAAATGTGATACTGCAAAACAGTATGACACTACATCCCCTCGTTACCTCATGAATTCAACAGATTTTCTATTCGGAAGACCAGGTCTTGTTTTTTACAACAGGGATTACACCATTCCTTGTCATCAACTGCGCCAATCTAAAATATAATAAAAACAAAAAATCTCAAGTATATAAATATTACTTCACCAACTATACTTTAATTTAATTAACGGGCGCCCGATCAGCACGCAAGGAGTCGCTGGAAAGCTACATGGTCAGGTAGATAATCAAACTTATCTATCTTAAATACCAGGCAGCGCTATGCCAATTTATGCTGCCTTGTGCAGGAGGCCCAGACAAAGATGGAGAAGCCACAGTCAGGCTCAAACCACTGACTATCCTGGCGTGGTTTGATTTGCATGGCAGCTAATTAGACAACTACACCACACAGACCCCTCATATAAGAGTCATCTTAATGCTAAAGGATACAAAGTCATTTTTGACAGTTGGGTGTTCCAGCAGGACTGTGCCACTGAACACAAATCGGGGTCCATAAAGACTTGGTTCAACAAGTTTGGTTTGGAGGAACTTGATTAGCCTGCACAGAGCCCTGACCTTAACCCCACTGAACACTTTTGGGATGAAATGGAACAGTGATTGCGAGCCAGGCCTTCTTTTCCAACATCAGTGCTTGACCTCACATACTGTCCACATACTTTTTGGCAATTTACTGTATTTGACTCTATTAGTCCAACAATCCTCATGTATAACAGGGAAAGTTTGTGCTTAGTTTTACAGTAAAAATACAAACCATGGGAAAACCATCTACAGAAAACTTTTCTAAAGCAATTTAAATGAACTTAGAAATTCCATTAACCATGTAAGCAAAATGGAACCAGGAAAATGTCCTCTTCTACTGCTCTTCTACTGAGAAGAGGAGAATACAAACTCTGGCCTTTTTGATTTGACAAAACTGGTCGCAACACACAAAAGTAAAAAAATATATATTTTTGAAAGACCCAAAAATAAAGCAAAAACTTCACCAAACACATACGATTCATAGTTGGGTAATTAAACCTGATGCCAGCATAAACCATGGTTGGCCAAATTGAACAGACTATGTAATCACTGTGGGTCAATGGAGAAATAAAAAGAAAAGAACACTTTCTAATCACTCAGAAAAAATATTACTGTTCAACGTTCACATACTTTTTATCCTTTTGGGGGAATAGGCTTAATGGTAAGTAGTTGGCAGCACTGTATGTCATGGCTTGCTCCAAGCACTTGGAAGAAACATGAAATGTACTATTTTACCTATGTATTATAATATAGTTTGAGTTAGCAATGGTAGTACCACCAGTCAGTTTACATTTTATTAAATTTGATTTAGAACATTTACCATTATTATATTCCTGTATTGGCTGTTAATCCGTTTTATTAGCAAACTGTGTATGTGTATTAAGTACATACATCACCTATATATTTCTTCATTCATTCATTCATTCATTCATTCATTCATTCATTCATTCATTCATTCAAAGCTACACACCTTTCAAAACTCTTCAAAAGAGGAAAGGCACATAGATCTGCCAATGGGAACACATACAACAATTATGTATTCTGTGTGAAAATACTGTAGACATAATGGGTGTTTCATTAGCATCTAGGAAACGTTCTTACAATGTGATTGACACCAATCACATGCTCTTGGGCACCATCTAGTTTTATTCAATACAATACAGCCCCACTTCATTTTCTACAAAAGGCGTTAATGATATAAGATGATATAATGATATAAGATATCAGCCTTAACAAACACAGGCAAAAATGGATGAGGTAATTTACACCTCCACGCTAGTGGTCAACTCAGAGAAAAGGAAATATTGAAACCAGCACCTAATAAAGGCAGCTTCAGCACACCAAGATAATAACTTCAGGGGGTTTATGTCAGTCACTTTAGTTTTTTTGAGGGTGGTAAAGTCAGGAGACAAGATATTCATTAAAATATTTCAGACTCCTGCTAGCCCAAAAGCTCTGTTTAATTTGGTGCCATCCAGCCCTGAGTCTGAGAAAGGTCAGCGAATGAGAACAATGGAGGAACAGCCACCAGGCAAAGAATCAGGTGAAGTGGATAAATTGGCCTTTAAACAGAAGGAAGAAAGAGACTGAGAATGAGTGAGTAAAGAGTGCAATGGTAGGATATACATAGAATGCTTGCTACAGAAAGAGACAGAGGGAAACAAACAGAGAGAGATAAACAAGAACACACAAACTGACAAGTTGAGACATAGTTCAAGATCTTTGAACTATAAAATAACTAGCCACAGCATCCAAGATGGACAAATGTTCCTGACAATATAATATCCTCATAAAAAAGCAAAAAACTAATTATTATAATACCTTGTGAACAAAGAAGTTATGAAAGTGTTTTTTTTTCAGTGTTTTCAAATAAGATTTAAAATTGGTCTAGTATTTTTGGACAGAAACAGAAGAAAGGTTCTTCCATGGTGGAACCCTGGCACTTTGAATGAGAGGAAAAGGAAAAAATAGAGAAAAAGATTAGAGTAAATAGGGAGAAAACAAGGGAATGAATAAGACAAACAGGATTCACACCTGACTGATGTCCAGGCGGAGGGTTACCAGCCTGTCATTAGTTTGTTCCGCTGATGTATCACTGATGTCACCATGATGAGTTGAGGCTGAATAAAAACACATTGTAACCTACTGGCTAGGTCAACAGGCAACAGTATAGTAGAAACTCTCACCTTTAATAATACAGTCAAACCAAATCATGAACTAATATTCAGCATACTGTGAGGCAGTATGTTTGGACAAATGGACCATATTCTAATAATATAATTTTAGTGAATTTCTATTCAAATTGTTTGATTGGTATAGGAATTACAGAATAATTGTAATGTCTCACACCTCAACCCAACACTCTGGGAGTTCAACACCCTTTTCTTGATCCTAGGTTGGTGGAGTGTTTGTCAAAACAGTATGTACAAGAATAGAGCTGAGAGATTACTGCTTTCTGTCTAGGCATAAGAGTTAGTAGAGTGTCACAGGCCTGGCTTGGAGGTAAATTGGGAAAGCCAGAAAATTGGGAGGAAACCAAATGTCTTATCTGGAGGTAGCAAAAGAAATGAGATGGAGGTAAAGAGTGTTTAGAAGCCAGGTCATAGAAGCTAGAAAATATACCACTATCAAACAGGTCCTGCAAGGTTGTAATACATTTTCCTGCCCAGAGAGAGAAGGCATTGATCATAAGGGAGGGGGGATATGCATTTTTTATTTTTAAAAATGGCAGATGCAATGCAGAATTTAAAGATGGTGCAGGAACTGGTACTAGATCTTTAGCGTAGACTGTACTACAGGTGTAATGATTACTCCACCACAACGATAATAATAAGAATAATAATGTTTATTCTGTACTGAATTTGAGGCAGTCAGACAAGCAGAGTTCATTTAACTAAATGGATACTCAGACCGGCAGACTATTGGATGCAAGGCAGATTTAAACAAGGGAAAACGGATACTCAGACTGGCAGACTATTGGATGCAAGGCAGAATTAAACAATGATCAGTAGAAGAATTCAATACTCACAATACCTCGCAAAGAGGCAATAGTGTGTGTGTGCTTATATACAGCCTGAGTGAGAGCAGGTGTACTGAATTTGGGTGATTGAGTCCAGGTTATGGGAAATGTAGTTCTGAGCACTCAAGACTAGGGAAGCTGTAGTTCTGAGAAATCTAGGAAGGGGAAGATGTAGTTCTCAGGGAAGAGGAACTGGGAAACGTTACAACAGTATTGCCAGTGTAGCGAGAAGGGAAAATTGAGAGAGCAGAACAAAGCTTCACAGTTGAAGATGTTCATGATAGAATCTCCAGGTGGAGTACCTGGAGAGTGCAACCAGAGTGGGAGCTTCTGAACATTGGCTGACCAATAGTAATAAAGAAAATTTGGGAGTGTAAACCCTCCAATGAATTAGCATACCTGAAGTAAAGACCTACTGACTCTGGGTCCCTTTATTTCCCAAATGAATGAAGTAACTACCTGATTAATTGACTTGAAAGAAGAATTGGTCAAAAACATTGGGAAGCACTCACTCTTTTGGAGATTAAGCTTGTAATCTAAAGAAAGAACCAAAGTTCTCCAGAATGGAGGGAATGGACGGTAAGGAGGTTGCAGGGTTACGTACATAGCTTAGCAGGTTATCAGCATACAATGATTACGTATGCTCAACACCCTCCCGTGATACACCCTGGAAAGACATTGAGTCATAAAGTCTGAAAAATACTTTGACATGTTAGAGGGGGACATAGTTCTGGGGTTGGAGTGATCTAGAGTCGGAACAACACCGCAGTTCAGGTCTCCAGCAAATATCATTTGGTGAGTTCTTATCAGGGGGATTTTCCCCAACAACCTATTGGCAAAGTCCACATTATCATAATTAGGAGCATAGACATTGACCACGTCCAGCTGGGAGGAGGCCTCGGGGAAGACCCAGGACTAGGTGGCAGGATTATGACTCCAACCTGGCCTGGGAACGCCTCGGGATCCCCCAGTCAGAGCTAGTTGATGTGGCTCGGGAAAAGGAAGTTTGGGGTCCCCTGCTGGAGCTGCTGCCCCCGCAAGTCGATCTTCGGATAAGCAGATGAGGATGGATGGATGGATGGACATTGACCAATAATACAGGGGTATGCCAAATGGAGCCTGTTACAATTAGATACCTCCCAATACTGTCTAATGTAACATTGGTAGCTGAAAAATGTATTATTTTACTAACCAGAATTGTAACCCCCCTGGCTTTGGAATCAAAGTGAGAATGGAAAACCCAACTTCACCTAAATTGGATTATGAAGACGGGTGGTTTGGAGCCGTCCCCCCGCCTGCAGAAGATCTGCCTACTCTATGGACTCTGTCAAATTTTGGAGGTAATGGGGAAATAAAAGGGAAGACCTCTGCAAAGAATCCAGCTGGAAACGTAATCGGGTCAGCCCCATCAGCAGCCTCTGGCAGTCCAACCAACTGGAGATTACAACATCTGGAACAGCATTTGATGTAATTAATCTTCTCGGCTAGCAGATGATTTTCTTTGTCCAAATGGGTGACTGTTTGCTCCAGGGCTACAATATGTTCACTATAGTCAGGTAGGTCATGTTCACTATAGTTAGGTAGGTTATGTTCACTATAGTTAGGTAGGTCATGTTCACTATGTTTAGGTAGGTCATGCTTTCTAGCTAAAGTTTCTAGCTGGCTAGCTAGCATGTATCCTTTGTGTTTGTGTATATTGTGTGATAATTGCATTTTCATTTCGAAATGAATCTGTGACAGGTTATTTTTAAAGGAGAATTCCAGGCGATTTCAAAACGTAGCTCTGCTGTTTGCATATTGGAAGCGCTGTCCGTAGGGTTAATAACTCAAACAATCTGTATTGCCAAAACCGTGTTTACCTTTTGCTGCCAATAGACAACCATTACACATTTACGGGGCAAGTTAAAAAGCGTGCTTTGAGCCACTAAACATGTTCAAAATGTCATTGCTAGTCCATATCATTTGCACTGATTCCTTATAATAAACACAGCGAGTTTGAACACATACATTCATTGTAAACACACAATTTTCTTCCCACTCAGCTATTGTTTGCACTGCTCACAGAAAATTATGTCTGTCCCCTGATTTTCGAAAGGTTTGAAATAATGTGAATATTTTCAACTGTTATAATGTTTGTTTGCTTCCATTTTGTTAACCCCCAATCTGCATATGCATACCTGTTTAAAGAGGAGGACATCTTAACTTTTTTTTAGATTGGTACTGTGCACATAATGTAAAGACATATTTAAAAAAAAACAACAGATAATTAATGATTTATTTGTGTTTTAAAATGGAAAAGGGAAAATACTATTGTAAATGTAACAAATTGTCTCATTTTAAAAGTAATAGCGAATTACTTGAATTGAGAATCCAACGCTTTAGGTTACTAATTACCATGAAAAATTTGAGTGAATTCTCCACAACACTGCTTGCATGAATAATTTCCTCCAAGTCATCATGCAAGATTATCATATCCATGGAGCATGGGCACCCCACCATGGGCATGTATGGAAATATCACTTTCTATTATTTTATCATCTGTATTAAATCAGTAATTACATCAGCTGTAAACAATCATATCATTAGCAATTGTATAAAGCCATCCACTTCCCTGCAGTCTTTGTATGTCATTGTTGTTGTTATTTTACACTGTATTGCTGTGCTATTCATTTATGTCTCCTGATTTAGGAGTAGCCTTTGTGGTTTTCAAGCCTCAAGTTCATATATTAAATACTACAAAAACTCTGCAATTGCTTCATTTCCGCTTTCTCTGCCACTCAGCATTACAGAATGACGACCCGATTACAAAGCAGCGAGTTAGAGCCCCAGGTGTAGATGTCCACCCTACGCATCTCTCCTGTAGAAATTCATTGGGAACCAAGCAAAGTGCTTCGTACAACTGAACATCTACGTGCTCCATCCCAGCAGTGGTTCTCAGACAGATTGAATGTGGGAAAACTAATTCTCCTGCTAACGTACCAAGCACTAGAAGTGGCAACTGCCATTTGGGAGAAGGGAGGACAGGAAGTGGATAATTAGGGACTGTTCACCAATAAGCTGAAGAACATCTTCGCTCTCCTCTCTCTTGGGAAAAGGGTGAGCAGTCTAACCAGATACACAGATATTTGTACATTACTAGAGACTAAAGATTAGTTGCTTCACTGCAGTGACAGCTCTTTGGGTTTCATATTGACAGTTAACAGCAACAGATTCCAAATGCAAATTCCACACTCAAAATCAAATATAGATCTTTTATATGCTTACTTGTAAATGAACTAATGAGGGAAAGACACACACTGGGCCTTGGATTAGCTGAGCAGCCAATTGCCAGATGAAAATATGTTTTTCTTATGCATGTCATACTATGTTTTTGTAGGAAATTAGCGGAAGATAAAGAGGAAAAGCACAGACAGTCGGCCTAGCCAGGCTTCAAATGCATGCATAATGCTATGTATTCTTGCATCACAGACAGAGACGCCTTCATTGGAAATGACCGGACCTCTTTTGTTACGCATATGCAGAGGCGGAATCGGTGTGATTTGTGCATAAATCCCTAGCTCGGAACCAGGATGTCAAACAGAAATAGCCTACAGTACCTAGCGTCTTAGCCACCTCTGAAGTCTGAGAGTAAAGTTTCATCATTTAAAAGTGCTTTTTTGTTCACACTACAACATGGTCCTAAAGCCAGTATTCAAAAAATCCCTTCTTTTGCCTTCTAGCCAGCTTTCAAACAATTTGACCAGCCTTTTTTAATTTGTTGGTGTTGAGCATGTGTATATCTACTGGTGAAGACAGCCCAACACATCACTGGGGCCATGCTCCTTCCTGAAGTGCCGCATGACAAAAGCATTCAGCATTATCAAGGGCCCTCGTATATTCGCATAGTTTATGATCAGTCACAAGAGGCAGTTCGTCTGTGTGTGGGGGGGCCTGTTATGTGTTCAAGTGTTGAGGTAAAAAGTGTAGGGGTAGACAGTGGCAGAGACTGTGAACTGTGCAGACGTCATTGTTGTTGGACAAGAGAACCATTGTCCGACGACTTGTACCTTGTTTCTGATTCAATGTAGAAGGTGGGTCCAGGGAACTGGTCAACAAGGTGGAGAGGGCATGTATTTGTCTCACATGGGAATGGAATTATATATTCCATTATATGTACCGTGAGCTCCATTATTCATTGGACAGTAACCATACTTTTGATTATTTTGGTTTTATACTCTAGCACTTTTGAAAGGATGCAATGACAATGAAGTTGAAGTGCAGACTGTCAGCTTTAATTTGAGGGTAGTATATTCATACACATCAGATGATTTTTTGAAATCATAGAACCTTTTGTACATTTTGGAGAATTCAACCAAATGCTGAATAAAGTGATGATTTGTTAATATTTGGCTGCATATACTTTGCATGCAATGATTGCTTGACGGCTGCAATGCATCTACATCACCAGATGCTGGGTATCTTCCCTGGTGATGCTCTACCAGGCCTGAACCTCAGCTGTCTGCAGTTCTTGCTTTTTTCAGGGACTTATTGCCTTCAGTTTCCTCTTCAGCATGTAAAATACATGTTCAATTTTATTCAGATCCAGTGATGTTGAGATCTCTCTGAGATAGATAGCGGAAGTACTTAAGTGCTTCATAAATTAAAGAAGATAAATTAACTGTAAACATTTGACCAAAAAATGTCTACAGGAACAGAGATTCTATGTTGGAAGAAACATGTAATCTGGCCTGAGCACTTGAAAGCAAGGGGGAGAAAAATGAACATGGAAACACAATAAGCAACACGGTTTACAACAGGACAGAGGAAAGGGTTGAGCTGGCCTGGGTGATGAAGGCAGACATGGTGACATGGTTAAAGGGGAAAAGAACAGGTGGGTAATGGTCTGGAGACTTTGAAAGCTTCTCAAGGCCATCCAGTTAAAGTGACAGAGAGTGGATGTGGTCCATGTGCAAATTGATAAATCCCTTTCCCTTTCATCCAAGCATTAAGAAGCAGTAGTCACGGGTCCAGAGAGACCGGTGAGAAATGTAATCTGATCTCAGCAGGATGCAATGGGGATGGTTCGTCATTGACGGGGATGGCGGACTTCAACAAGGACACAACAGGCTGTTGAACAGTTAGTTGCTAGGGAGATACGTCCAAGGTAACTAGGAAATAACTTGTACTCAGATCTGTTCTTTACATTAATTCGTTTTTTATTTTAAAATGAACTATTTTATTTTGCCTAGTCCCTCAGTATTTGACAAATTTATTAATAGATTTAGTTTATGCTATTTTACAAATGTACTTTTAGGAGAGTTTGGGAAACAACTCACATTGGTAAAAAAGCTGTTTCATCTGGCCTCGTTTCAATACTTCTACAATAACGTTTTGAGCACCAAACAATGATTGAAGAATTAAATCTCCCAGCAGAAACCGTAGGTAATTGGAACAGTACATTATGTTTTTAGTGTAGAAATTATTAAACAAAAGGAAAGTTATCTAATAAATGTTCAATATAAATACACAGAGTTCTAATATACGCATGCAACCAGGGATGAAGTGGAGGTTAAATGCACGTAAACTTCATTTACGCACCTCCCGAAATTCGGAAATAGTGTTTACATACCCACCTCCAAAGTGCATTTATCCACCTCTAAATTGCGTTTATCCACCTCTAAATAGCCTATCGTTCCTAAGCCATTCTAAATTAAGCTTATGTCGTTTTAGTTTCATATTGTTCATTATCAGTTTCATAGGTTGTTAAACCGAGGATTAAGTCTATCCATATTGCGCTGCATTATGGTATTGAGAATGAGGAGATGTCATCACAACACAGGTCCCCGCCCCCAGTCTATACATCAAGTCTCATATACTGTAATGAATGGATTTAAAAAATGGATATCCTCCAGTTTTTTTTAGCTCCGTCGAGACTGGATACCTAAACATTGAATGCATGCTAAATAATCTGTTTTAATGGTTTGTCTGAAAGGGTTAGCCTATAAGCCTTATAGTGTGACCAGCTACTTGACAGGATGTGGTGTGCTAAGCTGTCTTTTCTCCATTTTAACATTTTAACATTTTACGACAAAGGTGAGACAGACAATGACGCAGAGAGCACAGAGAGAGGATAAATATAAAGGAGGGAGATAGAGAGGGGAGATGAGGAACGAGGAGGAAAAGAGATAAGACAGAGAATGAAAAAACAGAGACAGGACAATTTGAGAGAGAAGGAACAGAGAGAGGAGAGAGAATGTTGTTTATCACCTGTGAGAATGTACATTATGCTAGAAAGACAAAGACAGGAGCATAATGCGATATCATTATGTACAAGTGCATTTCATTGGAAGCCCTGGATATGAGCCTCCCTCTCTCTCTCTCTCTTGAAGATTTTTGCAATTTAGTAAACTTTATAGATTTCAATCATATTATTCCTTCTTGAGTCTTTTTAACAAGAACTTAGATATGAATTCAATCGTGATTTTGTGACCTATGAGGAAACAACCAGTGATACACTTGGTACCATCAAATGATAGCCTATAGCGATGTCATCAGGATACACATACACCGGTAGGCCGTGGCCCACCTTACTGGTCCACCTAATCACAGAATTTATAGTTTATCCATCTTTTTTTACCACTACACCCCTGCATGCAACAGTTTCAGTATAGCAAAAACAAACAAATATTTCCTTAGTTATATAAACTGTCATATTTTATATTTTTTTATTTTACTTTGCTGAATGACAAAGCTGTGTATTTTGTTTAAAAGTGAAAAAGAAATAACCTTACCTAGCCTAGTTAAAATAACTGAAGCCACGGTTTGTCTGTGTTTCATTCGGTCTCCCAACAGCCTTGAGTTACACAGTATCAAAGGTTTTGACAATGACACAAGTATTGGTCTCCACAGAGTTTTGCTGCTTCAGTGTTCTTAGATCTTTTTGTCAGTAGTTACTATGGTATACTGAAGTATAATTACAAGCATTCCATAAGTGCTTTTATTGACAATTACATTAAGTTTAAGCAAAGAGTCAACATTTGCAGTGTTGACCCTTCTTTATCAAGACCTCTGCAATCCACCCTGGCATGCTGTCAATTAACTTCTGGGCCAAATCCTGACTGATGGCAGCCCATTCTTAAATGATCAATGCTTGGAGTTGGTCAGAATTTGTGGAGTTTTGTTTGTTCATCGATGTTCCCTGAGGGTGAGGTGAACTGGTTGTGGTGGAGTGAGGGTTCGGTGAGGGAACAGAGTCTCGGTAAGAAGACGTCAAGTGATATGAAGTGATGAAATAAGAGCAGGGAGAAGGAAGGGTTTGATGCAACACCAGTGGTGTTTTATTTTCTTATCTCTTAAGGTGATCTGGATTCATTGCATTCATGTTTGTGTGCTGCATAAAGGGAGAAAAGAGATAACAATACAATTATACAGTGGTCAATCAACACATACATTAAAGGTCCCATGGCATGAAAATGTAAATTTATGAGGTTTTTTAACAGTAATATTAGTTAATCTAGCCTGACTATGGTCCCCCAGTGGCTAGAAATTGCGATAGGTAAAAACCAAACACTGAGTATTTTTCTCCGGCTTTGAGAAAACGAAAGCTAAGACGTGCTGTTCTGAAATTTTCCCCTTATGTCGTCATAAGGGGAAAGGTTACCTCCCCTTTCTCTGCTTGGCCCTCCCAGAGAATTTGGCCCGCCCATGAGAATGTAAATCAGCTACAACCACGCAAATAATGTTTTTCCTTGACAGACATCATGGCTTGCAAACGAGTGAAGCATGGCAGTTGCTCAGTGTTTGGATGTACAAAAGAAAACAAAAGTATTTTTTTAATTCCTTCATCTGAACCTCTGAAGAACCAGTGGATTAATTTCATTTTCTCTGGAAATGCGCCAACACAACTTCCAAATGTTTTGTACCGGTATGTCTGCGCCGAACATTTCATCAAC